>BJCM01267016.1:0-17925 GCA_018326385.1 Flaveria bidentis | reverse complement strand
AACAAATTTTGATCACCACGAGGGAAGATACAGGGTGTTGTCAAAGATAAATAATAATCAAGCTGATGGAAATGTTTGTACTGTGGAGTTCAATGATAAAACATGCACTTGTGGTAAATGGCAAATGCTAAGATTCTCGTGCTCACATGCGATTGTGTTTGCCGACACAGGGGTGTGTCACCTTTTTACACTATTCATGAGGTATACACTACTGCAGCTTATCAAAAACATTATAGTGGTCATTTTTACCCACTTTGTCATCCTGAATACTGGACAGACCCAGGTTGGAGGATTAGAGCTGACCCATCAAAGGTTACAACAAAACGAGGTAGGAGACGCACCCGTAGGATACATAATGAGATGGATGTTCGTCATCATCCAGATGAACCCGTCGTACGTAAATGTTCCATATGTAGACAACCGGGTCATAACATGAGTACGTGTCGAAACTCACAACCATGACGCCATAATACATGTTATTGTTATTGTGTTTGATCTTTTTTATTAAGTACTTGTTATTGTTTGATCTTTTTTATTAACTACTTATTATTGTTTATTGTGTTTGTCCTTATATAATACATGAGTAATTGGATAAAATATTTGATAGATAAAATTTGCATAGCATCCATACAATAATTATAACATTAATACAATAATTAAAATCCTTGTGAAGGTTGAGTAGGATTAGGAGCATCGGATTCTTCATCTGTCTCGGTTGCTTCATCATTTAAGTCGAATCGGTTTGACGGATTATTTGAAAACCGATCAACAACATCACCAGTCTCTTGGAACTGAGGGTAATATGGTAATGGACTAGCAGTGTCAAAAAGGTTTAAAAATTTTGTTTACGGGGATGAGTAATTAGATGAGGGACCCGCCTCACCAAAAGTTTGGGTGCCCATTTGAAAATGACTGCTTGAATTACCCTCATAAAAAAGTTATGTTGAAAGGGAGGGGTAAATTGTGGTGATCCAAAGTCTTGCCCCACGTGAAAATTTTGGTTCTCTATATTTTGTGGCTCGTATTTTGTTGTTCCTCTACATTTTCTTCTCCAACCATTCCTCGTCCTTGTTCTCTACCCCTCGTACGTAAACGTTGAGTGACAGGTGGAAGTTGGACATGAACTGGATTTTCCATCACATGAGCTGGTAGATAACCTCCATAATCAACATGCGATAAATTTAAATACTGGCTAGCCAAGTTGCTAACCGTTCTATTGCCAGCCATTTGAGAAAACTAGCTCATTCCTTGCATCTACAAAAATTAATAATAATAATAATAATAATAATAATAATAATAATAATAATAATAATAATAATAATAATACCATCATTGCCAAATTTTGTCCATCGTTTTGGAACCCATGCGGATTTGGGGCTTGATGGGCCGGGTTCGTTACAAATCTAACTGTACGATCCATATACCACCGTATGTTTCTTTTGAAGCAACAGTGGAATTTGTGTAGGTTCCATTCACAACAGTAGCATGTCGATTATGTCACGCTTGGATATACACAATATGTTTCTGTGCCCAATTACTATTTCTCCCCCCTTTACGCGATATATTGTGAAGTCGAACATGTTACTGCTATGAAATTGGTAACCTTCTAGGGATCATTTGAATCATCAAATTGCCTCATTACCCTGCTAGCATTGTGGGGCTCAATATATTCCCAAAATATGAGAAATGTATCACTATTCCAACATAAATTACCACTTCTACAAATCTCAGGTAGACAGTGTATAATTTTATCATAAGGCCTCCAATTAAACTAATAAAAAAACAAAATTTAAATTGTTAAACTTTTCATGATATACATTTTGTGAATAATAATAATAAAAAATTAATATCATGTTATTATTCATCGAATGTAATGATGATCTATATGCGCTCAAGCAGCTCGGAGTGGTTGAAATATAGCTAAGTTTTCCTCCCTGTCATCTTTAAATATAATTCAAAACAAATATCGGTTAAACGAAATTAATAAATATAAATTCAAAAAATAGAATAACATTTATTACATGATTGTAACATACCTTGCACCATATGGTAATGCATATGGTGTATTAGGGTCAAGACTACGGTCATTAATCGGAGAAAGGGTAGGTAACCTTTCCAAAACCCATAATTGTAACAAAAATAACGGTTCACTAACATCAGTAGCTGATATTTTTGTTGCCTTGCATAGCTGTCTGTACAACCATGCTATAGTAGCACTCCCCCAACTTAGTTGGCTACACTCTTCTAAATCTTCTACATGTGTTAAAAAATTAACATGGAGCCAGTTGGAAGATACATCGGGGAATAAAGTCGCCCCAATCATGTATAAAATTATTAATCGAGCACGCTGCTGGCATTGCTCAATAGAGACATTTGTAGGGAAATCTTTTTCAATTTCTTTTGAAATGGCAACCAAATTTATTTTTAAACCTTTTATATGATGGGGATCAAGAAAACAACCTGTCAAACGCCCGAACAAATCTATTTTTTCAGTTTTGTTCATCGCCACATCAGTGCTAGTAATTGCATCACCATCAACTTGCAAACCCCATAAGACTTGAACATCTTGAAGGATTACCGTGCATTCTCCCACAGGTAAATGAAACGTGTGGGTTTCAGGCCGTCATCTCTCCACCAAAGCCGTAATCAAACCACCACCAAAACTCGCTATCCTTATATAAGGCATAACATTACTGGGTATAGGATTGTGTTTGATGAGTCTCTAAAAATTGGTATCCCCCCGTCTAGGACGCAAGACACCGACATCACTCGTTGGATTCTGAAAATAGTGAGCAGCTCTATGCTCACCAACCAAAAATAACAATTCCGTATTCAAAGGACCCGATGTAACACCCCAATTCGCCATGGAATAAAATCTGTGAGTTTGTTGAAAAATAGAGAATGTGAAATGTGAGTTTAGTGTGTATTGTGAAGAATAAAGTTTGTAAGTTAGATGGTTTATATAATAGATTTTTTTTAAATATGTCACACTTGAATGCCCGGTCAAAACCCTAACCAACTATCTGCCCTCCACATTGGCGGGTTCTGGGGTGCAATAATGATGGGGCAGAACTCACCGGTGTCACCGGCGGATAACCCTGTTATTTATATTATTATTTTTTAACCCCAAAAGTGAAATAAATTTATAATTTTATCCTACTAATAAAAAAAATTTCAAAAGTGAAATAATCAGAAACAAAACATTTATAAATAAAAAAAAAGTTCAAAAAGTCAACGCAAAAGAGAATAACATCGAACGTGGCATGGTCGTTTTCAAAAATTCAAACCAGCGTCACCGTCATCATCTTCCTGAAATTGTTCTTCATTTCCAGTGGTATTCACCCAGAGATTCGCATTGTGAGTAATTAGTAATTAGTAAATTAGTGATGAATGAGTGGAGGATTAGCATTGTGATTGGTTGAATTCATCGATGATCCTGAATAAGCCGAGTTTCTTTCCCAATAATCTTTTCAGAAGAATTGAAACAGGTGTACATGCTCTTCACCCCCCACCTCAACACCATTACCATCATCTCAATCTCCCCCTTCCATTCGTCATCTCCCTCATTGGCCATTTCATCACACTCTCCTATGCATTGCTTTCATCTGGAACCACCATGAATGCAGCATGTACAAATGTCACTCCCTCCATTCACCAAATCTTTCCTAAATATAGCAAAAGCCTTTTCCCCCCAATTGCCGATAAACAAGCCCTAACCCTAATTACCCTAACTGAACCTTCATGGAGAGAAACGAGGCCTGTGGCTTGACGGCATTTGGTGCTTTCGAAATGGGAATCGGAATGGATAACGCTTTCAATTCCAATGCCAATGCCAATGCCAATGCTAATGCCAATAAAGCTTCTGCTGCCGTTGATAGAGATCTCGTCGCTGCTGCTCGATTTGATTTCTTGAAGAAGAAACGGATGCCCAGATTCCGGCGAGGTGCCTCCGCCGCGCTCCGGTCGTTTCGTCCCTTCACCTCCTTCAATGCCCCTCTACCTGCGAGTGTATCTTCTTCCTCCTCCTCTTATAATCGTCTTTTTCTCTGTGGATCTGATAAATGTTGTTTGATTTTGTGGGTTTCTGTTTGTGGGATCGTATCATTATCATGGGCTCCGTTTTCCCCCTTACTAATTAGGGGGGTCAGTTTATGTCTTTCTGTTTGTTGGATCGTATAATTTGTCATCCACCGTTGTAAATGACTGAAATTTCTTCATGAATCCACCATAATCAGAGGTGGTTAGGTGTAAAAGTGAGTTGTTTGATCAAGAAGGAGGAGCTGATTGAATCAATCTTTATGCATTTACTAATTTAGGACCATTGATCGGGCAATAGGGAACCCGATTAGTAATGGGATCTGACCTCTTTGTTGTCCCTGACCTTGGTTTTGTGTGGCTAAAAACGTTAAATTTATTTAAAATGGTGTGATTGTAAATATAATCCATAACATAAGTAGTGTTGGTTTTGATGAGTGAAAGTGGGAGTTTATGCAAGCTATACCATAAGCACATATCTTCCAATGTGCAACTGGAACAAGATCTCAGTCTGTAAATTTAAAATGTTATATATAGGAATAAAGTTAATTTTTTTATTATTGTATTCAGTTCATGAAGCAAATTGTGTTTACATATTCTGCTAGTGGGTGCGGTATATCCTTTCCTTATTGCTTTGTTACAGGTCAACAGGATTAAAAAGCCCAGTTGCTCAATCAGATATAAGGCAGGGCTTGATTTGTTCAGTTTGTATGCTTGTACTTGGTTAAGTTGGAAAATATACCTGTATTGACGTTATGTTAAACGTCATATAAAATGAACTTTTATAATGTTGGTCGTTTGTTTTAGGTCATTCTTTTGTGTGTGTTACCGCGGTCAGTATGATCTTATTTTTAGGATATTTGTTCTTATTTTAAACGATTATAGTTCTATGCACAGAGAGCATCTGATATTTCTTTCTCTTAATTAGATTGTTGATCAGGGAAGGCTGACATTTCTGTTCAGCAAGAAGCTGCAAAAAAGTGATGTAGGTGTGCTAAAAAGAATTGTGCTGCCAAAGGTTAGTTTTTGGGTAATTTATATTACTTGGATAGATGCATTATTGACGTGCATTTTGTAGGTATTTAACAGAAAAGATGTATGATTTTCAACCAAATCTTCTTTTGCAGAACTGTTGACATGGATGAGTATGTTGTATTATCAGTGTTTATTTATGTTGTTGTGTGCTTTGTTTCAGAAACCAGCAGAAACACACCTACCTGCTCTGATTGCGAAGGAAGGTATCGTTTTGGAGATGGATGACATGGATGGCATGAATGTGTGGTGTTTCAAGTTTAGGTTAGTTTAACAGTCTTAAAAAACCAAAAAACAAAACAGAAAACAAAAAAAAAAAACAAAAAACAAAATGCAATGAGGCCAGACACTGAATACACATCATGTTTAGAAATATTAAATTACAGTCCATCAGAAATTTTCTATCTTTTTATCCAAGCAATTGCGCTTTGCTTCTCGTCCTTCAACAGGTTCTGGCCAAACAATAACAGTCGCATGTATGTCCTCGAGGGCACTGGTATGTTCTTTACCTTTGTTTCAAATTTTCAACTACAAAAGTTTCTTTGGTGATTGTTAAAACCTAAATCGTATGCATATTCTTGATATGTTTCAGGGGATTTTGCCGAGGAGCATGAGCTGCAACTTGGTGACTATATAATGTTATATCGGGATTCAGTGAATCTTAACTATGTAAGTGTGCTATCACTTTCACCTTAATCATAAGTCCATTTGAGCAAGTATAAAAATTTACATTTTATGGTTCATATCAGGTGATACAAGCTGTAAAAGCATATGAAGTTGAGGAATACGCAAAGAAAGAAGTGAAATCAAACCTCGGTACTCAGGGAAAATCTGTCAAAGCACCACCAAATACTGGTAGTTTAATGAACCAAAACTGCTCATGGGGCGGTCTTGAGGTTGAGCTATTGAACCCAATTAACTACCCTATGAATACTTCGACTGTCGAGGAGCAGATGGATATGACCTTCATATATGATACCAGCTACTCCAACGACACTATGTCTCCACTTGATTTCTTGGGTGGATTCATGACAAGCTACCCGGCTCAGCCAAACTTTGCGATCGAGAATTTGTCGATTGATGATCTGTACAAGATCTAGGTGGTAGGTTTGATGTTGTGAGTAATAGTATGTGCATGTAGACGTATGGAATAAGCAGGTGCGTATGCAAAAAACTCGGTATATGTTGCTTTTGTGTCTGTAGTGCTTTCTTTTGGATATCCATCCTACAAGAACTCCTTGAATTATGGTCTAACAGTTTCTGTACAAGTATTATGACCATTGTATGCATGTTTCTTGGAAAGTTAATCAAGTGATCATATCAGTACTTCCATCTTTTCATCATGTTTAGCTGTTTTAAATCGTAATATGGGCTGATTTCTTTCATCATATGTTGTATCAACATATGTTTTAACATGTAAAAAATGTTACAACATGTTACCACTTTTTATAAAAGCTTTCCTTTTATATAATTTCTTTAATTGCTGATGAAATTTACAAATTATAAAATAGGAAATTGATTCAAGGGTAAAAGAGAATAAGTGATATCATCACGTAAGCAAGAGATTTATAGTAGTTTGAGTGGCTATTAACTACTTCATGTTATGTTCACTATTTGGTCTCCGTCGAGAGTTGTTTTTTATTGATTTTTATACAGGTCGTCTATTTGAGATGATAAAAATCACCAAAGTTTGTCGTTACATTCTCTCTCATAGAAAATCATAAAAAACTTTTCACTATCCATGAAGGTGTTGAATTGTTATATTTTTCTTGAAACAAGACTAAAAGCTTAGGCTTTTGAAAAGATACATGATTAACAAGCCTTTTATAGATGTGTTAGGTAAGTTTGAATATGTTTCGATCAAAACAAGAAAGAGATATGTTGTAACATTCTCAAAGTGTTTGCTATGTTCCCAAATTAACCAACACATCCGTACATGTTTGGTATCTTTGTAAAGATAATTCTTTCAAAAGATTTCATCATGAAAACTCAATTTTTATAAAATGTGAATTATTTTATAAACTTGAAGAGATTTATAAAGAAATTTTATGAATTTGTTCTTTAGTGACTATTTGTCACTATCATGCTTCATAATGTTCATGGGTGAGAGTGCTTGACCTAAAAAAGACATGATTCAACTTAGGTAAAGTTTGTTCAAGGCATAACACTATCGATCCATGATCAAACCGTCCAATCCCTCCATCGACCATGAATCACATGTAGCTTGCATTCTTTGAATTTTATTCAACTTTTTGATGAGGAAGATCTACTGTCAAAACATGCATCGACGGTGGGTCCCATGTTCTTGGAATTACAACTTTGTGTTGTGATTGAGGGGTGTATCTACGGTCGAATAATGATTAGACAATCATGAATCTTTTGTCTAGAATTCAATATTAGTGATTTCATGTGCTTTGCTTATTTAATCTTTTATGCGTGCATATTAACAATTTATTTAAGGATGTGAAGGGTAAACATAAATAATTACATATTGCATGTTGATATTTTTGTTATTATTAGAATTCAGAACATCGAAAAGTATCTCATAACATGTGAGAATGATACACAAATCATAAAATATTCAAAGCTGTCAAAAACCACTCATAAGTAGAAATATCAGTTTTTGGGGTTGTATAAACATATTGGTGTTTTTCCACTAGCATTTAGAACTCTTCATATAATCCCACATAATCTTTCTTACAACTCTTAGAGGACGTTTGGTTCGCGGAATTTATTAAAATTAAAATTGAAATCAGAAGGAATTGTATTATGAATTCAATATTATCCAAATGATTTGGAATTCAAGGGAATTGAAATCTATTTCAAATTCCAAATGTATTTTTAGTGATAAAACGCTTATAAAAGAATTAGAATTTATCACTCATTGCAAACCACCACAATCTTAATGACCACCGATAAACACCTCCTAAAGGAAAGTATGCAATCAATTATACATGGGTTTACAAAGTGAGGTATAAGCCTAACAGTGATATTGAAAAGTATAAAGCTTGGCTCATTGCAAAAGACTTTAATCAAATGGAAGGTGTCGACTTTAAAGATACATTTGCCCCGGTCGCTAAGCTCAACAGTCAACACTGTGAGGACTCTCCTCGCGATGGTTGTTAAAAGTAACCGGATAATTCATTAACTATACGCGAATAACGTATTCCTTCATGGAGACCTGAAGGAAGAAGTTTAAATGAAATTCACAAGGTTTCTCTAAGAAAGAAGAAACCCGACTTTATCAGCTTAGAAAGTCACCTTACGGGTGAAACAAGTCTCCAGAAAATGTTACAAAAAAATTATCATTGCATTACTCGATATTAGATGTACTCAATCAAGGGCTCACCATTCAGTGTTTAGATTTAATTCTAACGATTTGTTTGTGGCAGCTTAAATTTATGTCAATGAAGATATCATCACCGGTTATCACATCGAGAAATTAGAGCAAACAAATGAGCATCTAAGATTCAGCATCAGAAACCTTTGCAACTTGAAGTACTTCTTGGGTATTATTGAGGTCGCAAGAACACATGAAGGGCCACTCTTAAGAAAAATTTCTTGATATTTATGAAGATAAGGATTTCATTTAGTAACAACCAAGTCTTTTTCCTATAGTACAAAATCTAAAAGTGTCAAAATAGCCAAAAAAGTTGATGCAAACCGGTACCAACATTTAGTTGGGATATTTTTATATCTTTAATCAACTAGACCAAATCTTCTTTATTCAGTAAATATCCTTAGTCAATTTGTTTTAAAAAAGACATGAACACACGAAAGCTGCAAGTCGAATACTTCTTAATTTTAATGCAATTTCTGAGCAGGGAAATTTGTAGCCAAGTGAAGGTGATATGGAACTGATGGCTTATTGTGATGCTGATTGGTTGGAATGCATCTATATTAGGCGCTTTTGAATAGGATATCCTCTTTCTCCGTTAGCTTCTGTGTTGTGGAAAAAGAAGAAACAACATGCAATATCATGTTCCTCCATTGAAGTAGAAAATCATGTCATTGTAGCTACAGTACGCAAGGTTTATGGGTCCATTCACGCACACAGGTGGCACGCCCATGTTTCGTGACAGCTTAGTAGCTCACCACAACCGAGTCTTCCACGAACGTACCAAACATGTTGAGATGAATTGTTACTTTGTCCGAGAAAGATTAAAGAAATTTTGCCTTTACACATTGACACCAAAAGGAAAATAGCAGGGTTTTTTTTTACCAAACAATTAGGTGCACAACAATTACATTTTCTACTCTTCACAAATTAGGTGTTCATGACCTGCTCCAACTTAAGAAGACAAAGAATACTGGGACAGGAAAAACTTAAATAACAATTGTAAAGACCATATTAAATAATACAACCATGATGAAAATGAAAATCAGCATCAATTTGCCTTTACAAACTGTCTTTAGAGGGTTTAAAGGTCTTGGCCAGGTATAATCATGTCCCATAGGCCCATTATTTCTTTTAAGGCGGATAATCCTATTTTCATGATACGCATTTCGTACCGTATCCTACGCAAAACTTTCCACAAGAATGAGACCAGTACAATCTTTTCTAATACAAAAATATAATAAAACCCGTTACCTATTTTAGATGTCCAAAAAAAAATTAAGAAAGCACTGCTTCAGTCCCCACACTCGCAAAACAAACGTCACAGGTTCTAGGATTTTGCGGCCTCAATGGCTGCAGGAGGTGCGGCACCACCAGTGGTTGGCCTGTACACGATAGTTAAGTCGGTTAAACTCTGGTTTCAGTAAAGTACAAAGAGAGAAAGATGGCAGTGTTTGTTAAAAAGTGAAGACAACTTACAGCCCAACAAACACTTTGAAAGCATCATAAATTCCCCATTGAGCTCCGGTGAGTGTTCCGATCATCACAATTCGCAGGGGCAGCCCTCGGGTGAAAAGACCCCAAAGTCCAAGTTTCTTCACAGCCTATAAAATTAAGACAATTTATTTATTTATTTTTCTATTTTTAATGAATGAATTATATTGATTTTAAACAAGATTAACCAAAAGCACTCACATCTCCAACACTTGCTCCCTTTGCATTATTAAGAAAAGAGACAAGATTATCAGCAGGATGAGAGACAATAGCACAAAGAACACCAGCCACATATCCACCAGCAAAACTAACACCAAGCTGAAAGGGTTTGCTGCACTCGTTTTTGGGTGTAGGAATGGCGTATTTGTAAAACATCTCCACAATAGTCTCAAAAGAAGCAAACTTCATCATTGTATCTGCAAATCAACCATTTAATAGATCTAAGACAAATCAAAACACACCTGCATACATGGTGTTTAAAATCCCATTAAGAGGTGGCAAGTTCGATCAATCTAGTTAAGGACAAGTTGATTTGAGTGTATATCTAATGGGTCATATCAGAAATTTTAGCTAAAAAGTAGATTATTAAAGTAATAATTTTAATCACATTTAACACTATCTTTTTCTAAAAAAAAAATTGGATGCGTATTTGGATACAAAAACTTTACCTATTGACCTGTTACCCAACTCATCCATTTTGCCACCTTTGTAGCAAAGAATCTAACCTAGAAACTAACAACCTAATTGATCTATACGGATCCAAACTGTATGCATACAGAGAAAGAATAAAATGTTTCAGCAAGATATTATCAGGAGGGAATGCATCTGAGATGCCTTTACTTACATGGTATTTGGCGTCCCCATAGTGGCACCAATCCCTTGTATAACCTACATAAATATAGAAAAATTCAATGATAGGACATCTAGACACTAACTATTATGCAGCTACGAATGAAAAAAAAATTAGGCTGAGAATTATAAACAAATTTAAAGGTATGTACCCAAGTGCGCCTTCAGATCTGACAAACTTGGGAAGTCCATCACTGAGACCCCTGGCAAAACCAGGTTGTGTTTGAACACGAACCTTCACCGCCTCCAAGGGACAAAGAGCCACATCAGCAATCAGCTCAGCAGATGCAGAACCAGCAAGATAGATCAAAGTCTTGTACTTGGTAGCATACTCTGGGCCAGCAATGTCAGAGTAATATTTCTTGAAGAACTCATAGAAGCCGAATTTGCAGGCACCCTGAGCACTGTAACCAAGCAGAGTAGGGACCCAACCCCTGAAGAAGCCCCTAAAACCCTGCTCCTTCAGCAATACCCCGAAACCAGACGTGATACTCTTATACTTAACAGGGTCAATCTGATTAACCAAAAAGCTAATAGTTAGTTGAAATTTCTAAATGTAATGATTTGTAAAAAAACACACAAGTAAAGATTTGCACAAGACAGTCGAATGCCATTTGCATTGCTACAAAAGTGAAAAACTAAAAATCAACCAGTTGAAACTGATTATGGTAAGCAAATTCATACTCATACCCAATTCACATACAACAAGTCAACAATACAAGGCGGAATATTATCTTTAACATATGAGTCAGCAACTACTAAGATATTAGTAACACAGATTTTACTGGCACCAACTGCAAATCTTTTCATGTACCTTTCTTTCAGATGCACATAAATCAGTTAGCCAGAATATGGTATTCCATTAAAGTAATAAACCAGTGGTGACCATAATTTCAATCCACAAATATACCAACTCAATACAAAAATCAAAATATAAAACAAATGAGTATTTATGCCAAAAATAGAAATTTTATGAGTTTTACAACATTAAAGGTTCTACTGTATGCCTGAGTCAGTCAGTGAATTGGAAACTTAGCTGATCAGGTTCCTTAATACCTACACTAAACTAAAGACAACCTTGGGAGTCGATCATGTCCTTAATTCCAACCTTAACCTTAAAGCCTATCAAGTGAGTCAAGAGACATGCATACACAGAAAATAATCAGCAATTTTCGTGTATGGGCTTCCATTCCAGCATAAAAGAATGAATCTCATATAACCCCAAAATTAAAATAACATATTGCAGATAGCCCATAAACATACAACTGTGATCAGCTTAGTGGTGGCAAAATCTCTAAAACTTAATATATTATGAAGCATCAGTTCTAAAGTTTGAGTCCCACTATTATAGTTAACGCCTGCCTGCCAAAAGACCTAATGCTTGCCCAATCTCCCAGCCAATGAAATAAATATTTTGCATGTACCCTAGGGACTTTTTCTTATGGTAACCAAGGCGTGTTACTTCTAGTTAACTGACTCATAAGTTCCAAGTTTACAATTTCCAGAGTCACGTAAACCTATATAAGACATTGTCTGCTACAAGTCTTCTGCATATACAGATTGCAAAATTTCCACAATCAAGCATCGTGAACAACACGCATACACATACGTAATCCTAGCATTGAGAAATTGATTGGCCCATGGTTACACAGCAAAACCAGCTTAGAAGATTTTCAATCATCACCTACTGCACCACTTGCAAAACCTCAGAATCACTCAACTTACTGCATAGCGAATTCGAGATCTCAAGCCATCAAACATGATGCATCTCGGCCATAGCATACCAGTGTCCACTAAAACGTACAAAATGAATCAAAATCATCCACCAGATGCAAAAAAAATAAATAATAAGAAGCATAACATAGATCTAACTAGAGACGCATCTAAAACAACATCACCAGTTCAAACTACTCGATTTCAACGCTACAGATCCACATAAACAATAACTAAATCATCGAATTTCCACAAATAACACATCAAACAACACATAATCACATAAACGAATATATGAGAGCGGAATTGCGACAAAAACCGATTAACACATCCGAAATCAAACGCATATACCTGCATATTACATTTAACAAGATCAAGCGGAGTGACAGCCATGTGCGTGAGACCACAGCTGAGGATACCACCAACAGTACAAGCAGCGTAGAATCGAGGCGAATACATCTCGATCTTACCAAACGGCTCACTCGGAGCAGGAACCACGAAGCTTCCGTTGTCCTTGGGCGGTGAAGGAGACGGAAAAGAGCTTGAGATCGCATGGTTGTTGACTTTGGTGATGAGTAGGTTGGTGGTTGAAGACGGCGAATAGAGGAAATTAGGGATAAGAGATTGCCGAGAGTTGTCGGAAAACGCCATGATGGAGTTACAGACGGAGTTACAGAGAGAGATCGGAGAATTTGGGGACTATTGGACTCCGATAGCCTCTGCAAATGAAGAGAGAATCGGAGGAGGAAGGTGATCGTTATATATTCCGAGATTTGTTGACGGCCTGATTTTGCTATATTTGTGGGATGACCAATACGATGAGCGGGTCCAGCCCTAACCAGTGTCCAATAATAGGCTGCCACGCGTCTAACTTTCCCTAAATATAAATTTTTTTTGAATATATCATTTCGATCGAAACTTTTTTTTTATTATTTTAATCCCTGTGGTTTACCAAATGTTGTTATTTCCATCTACTTCACTAACTCTGTTAAATATGAGTGTATTTTAGGGGCTGTTTGATGTAGCTGACTCATTAATATCTGACTGAGTCAGAAGCTGACCCAGTTAAAAGTTCTGACTGACTCTGCATTTAATTGAAACTTGACTGTTTGATAGCATCTGACTGACTATACTGAATTTACCAAATCCCCATAATGCTTTGGTCATTTAACTTATCAGTTTCAAAAATCATCTGAATTTACCAAACGCTTAAGCAACCGAATATCTTATTATACAACTTTATACAAAAAAAAAGTACATCCAAACACCAAATAACATACACACAGTATACTTATTTATACTTTATTTAAATATACTAAAAAATGAAATGTATGGAGTAAAAGCACAATTAGAGGTTGTTTCTCTTTCTTTGTGTTCTTCATCTCCACAAACATTCCTGTGCCATTTCCAACTAATGCAAACCAAATGTTATATATGGAGTAAAAGCACAATTAGAGGTTGTTTCTCTTTCTTTTTGTTCTTCATCTCCACAAACATCTTTGTTCTTTATCTCCACAAACATCTTCTCCATCTCCGCCTACATCGCCGCTTACATCTTCGCCACCGCCTCTCAACACCTTCCTGTGAAACCTCTCTCTCAACCTCATTCATCAATGTCTCCATCTCCACCTCTCTCTCAGATTTGTACACGTCTCCTCGTCCTTTCTTCGTCGCCGGCGACGGCAAGTCTTCCGTCGTGTCGCCGTTGTCGTAGAACTTCTTCGATTTGGAGCCTCGTTCTTGTAATCGGAGTCGTTGTCGCCAGAGTGGATGTCGGTGAAGGGAGGGACAACGCCCCTTTTCTTGGTCAGCTTGGTTAGTATGTTTTAATTCAGGGTCTGGGTTAGAACCCACGGACCCGATCAGAACACAACACAACCATATCAAACGCGCTGACTGGCTAACCGAGTCAGCTAGTTAGCATGGTCAGCCAAAATCAAACAGCTTCTTAGTCTTTTTAACACCTTAATTTTCCAATTAAAACAAAGTTAATCAATAAAATATTCAATTAAAACTAAAGGAAAAATATAAAGCAACTAGTGATACCAGACACTTTAGTTTAAAAGCTTTGATTAACGCTAACTAGTTTAGATACTCGTTTAAGCGTCTACTAAACGTGTTGTATGGACAATTAGGGTGTTAAAAAGACTTAAATACTCTCATATTTAACACAGAACTTAACGAAGTTAGTGTAATGGATGGAAATACAACATTTGATAAACCACAATGACTGAAATGACAAAAAAAAATTTTGGATTGAAATGACAAATTCAATAAAACGTCAGGGATGAAAATGATATTTTACTCCCTAAATAATGATCTCTACTTTTTAAAAAACATGTATATATCTCCTCCTTATAATTTCTTTAATTACATGTTTACTTAAACTAAAAAAATTACATATTTTTATTTTTAAAACATATATGTTATATATTTACTTATTTTATTAAAATTTATATTAAATGATTATTGTATTCATATTTTTATGAAATTGTTTTTATACGTTTCACTTTTTGAAAACATAAATCACATATTAAATCAAGTTCGAGTTTTCTATATAAATAAAAATAATAAAATAACAATTCCAAATACAAAAGTTAAAGATTATTTTGAAACAATAATAATTGATAATCAAAATTACATATTCAAATACAAAACACAATTCTCAAAAATTTTAAACAATTATAATAACAAGACATCAATAAGTAAAAAAATAATTAGTAAAAAACAAATAAAATCGTCATATGATAAGTAAACTTTAATAAATGGATAAATATGTAATACATATTTATTAGGAATGGAAATGTGTAATTGATTTTATGGCTTGGGAAATATATAATTTATGGTTTTAAGAAGAGAAAATATATAAACAATCTCTTTTTATAACAAGCAGAAAAAATATATAAATGAGTTAAGCCAAGGTGGGCTCGGACTCAACTCGTTTATCTGTAAGGCCCCGTTCCCGGGACGCTTATAGCTGGTCATTCATTGCACATAAAACATATATTTTCATCATCTTACATAAAAACGTTGCAACGGAAACATTTAAACATACATTTCATTTATACATAATAGCTTTTGCAAAACAATACGACGTTATCGAATTACAAAATACATTTTTTTACATTTCATTACAAAATCATTATAACAATGGATGCCATCCCAAAAGAGCTGAGTAGTCGCCCCGTGCCATCCTCAGCAACATACCTGCCAACTGGAAAGACATCAAAGTCAGCGTTGCTGAGTGAGTCCTAGTTTTAAAGAAAACATACTTTACTTCCTTTATAAAACCGTTCGTTACATTCGTACGCAATCACACAACATACATACACAAAGATAATATAATTATTATCTTCCATTACATTCGTTACATTCTTCCATTCATTAATCATCGCACGATACATTATCATTCGCTTAATTCGTTCATAACACCATTTCTTCCGTTCGACCATTACATACATATCGCATTTTTCGCACAAATCGCACCTTCGCATCTTCGTACCCAAAGTACATATTGCACAAATTGCACACATAAGGTAGCCAAAATCGCACGCTACATAGCACACAGTAATTACCACATCACACGTATCGGAGCAGTTACCAAAACTGAACTCGCACTGTGTCTATAGTCCCTTATGTAACAACCACCACTTTTCCAATTTAAACCCCAAACTCGAACCCATTTTTGAATTTCTATTATTAAAGTATTTTAATAATTTTAATGGATCAAATGCATTAAATGTGAAATTTATATTATGAATTATTCAAATGAAACATCTTAAACTCTCTAGCCATTCGAGCATTTACACATCTTAATTGGCCAATTAAACTAACTTGAACTATCATATAACGAATCCTAATAATTTGCAACACTCAATTGCACCTGAAACAAATGCAACCATCCCATTCAACTCGTCATCTTCATCGAGACCTGCAACAGAGTGTTCATCATCATCCGAACGTTTTACACTTCAATTAGTAGATTGCTTGTTATCATCAAACGAAGCTTTCCAAGTGGTCAATCAAATCAAACCATCAAGAATCAGTTCTGTTTGATGACTCCACGATCGCATGTGTTCCTGTTCTTGTTTGCTAACCAAACGAAACAAATCCAGGTAATTAAGAGCATCTATATGCTCGGTTTTACTTGGCGAATCAAAGCCCTAACTTTAATTCTATTAACAACTTCGAATTCATGTTCAATTGGAATCAAAATGATTCTAGGGTTTATGTCAAATTTGGGGGATTTTAGAAATTAATGGTTAAACTCTTTTGAAACAATTTCTAAACAAATTCGGGCTTAGGCCCAACTAGTTCCCACTCTAACACCCTAAACCGGAGGTCTTGGGTTCGAACCCAGCCTCCGACATTTATTTTTTTAAACCATTTTATATTTTTTTACTCCTTAAATTATACTAATATGTTACTAAATCAAATTAAAATTTATTTTGTTAACTAAAACATTTTAGAAATTATTAAATTAATTTTAAAGGTGTTAAAAACTTATGATTTTAAATTTAATTATTTTTTTAGAATAACAAAGGCTATAAAACATTAATAATTCTTTTATGTAATTTAAATGCTAAAAATATATTATGGTTCAAATTGAGATTATTTCAAAACATTATAAATTTATATGTTAAATAACTAATTATTCGAGTAGTTATTGAATTAATTATTTAAATAATTAATTATTCATCTATTATTTAATCATGTTATATCATAATTAATTATTTTCTTAAACTTTTATTTAAATTCATGAATTTATAATTTTCTATTTAAGGCCTTGATATAATAAGACCCTTATAAAAATCAATTAAAAGTTTAAAAACTTTATAAAATAACTTTACATAATGTTATATTATTTTGCAAGTCATATAATTAAGTATTCAATAAATCATTTTTTTTATTTTAAATAATTAATTTTTAAATTAATTATTTTTTCACACGTCATATTTACTCCTCGTTTATCTAAATAAATTAAATTATTAAATCATTCACTGTCATTCTTATTCTTGATTAATTTTTATACCAGCCTTATTGAACCAAAACATAACCAATTGCATTATTATAATCTATTTGACTTAAATATTAAAACCCCCAAATTTCCAAATGAAACCCTAATTCATTTTACTCTTAAATCATATACTATTCTAATCCTAAGACATCAAATCTTAGGTTGAATCGTAAAGGGATCATTGGAACCATCTTATATTCTCATCGTTATCTTAAGTGCAACTTATAGCACGTGAGTCTTCCATGTGAGTTTTCTTGTCCCCTTTTTACTTTATTTCACACTATTTTGGGGTGAAACATGATACTTATACATCATACACTTATAAACGTTTGAGACTTGTAAAGCACTTGCAATTCATCTTTATATTTTGTCATGGTTATTTGTGTGTTGTAAGTGATTATATGAGATACATAATTTGTTTACAATCATTAACTATTGCTAGCCTGGC
>BJCM01267012.1:0-19877 GCA_018326385.1 Flaveria bidentis | reverse complement strand
GCTCACAAGACTCGATACTCCATTCATCCAGGTGCCAGAAAAATGTACCAAGACATGAAGAAGGATTACTGGTGGCTGGGTATGAAACGCGACGTGGTGGAGTATGTGAGTAAATGCCTTACTTGTCTACAGGTGAAGGCCGAGCATCAGAAGCCGTATGGGAAGATCAAACCTTTGGATATACCGGAATGGAAGTGTGAGCACATCACCATGGATTTCATTACGAAGTTTCCACGTACTCCGAAAGGGTATGATGCTATATGGGTGATTGAGGACCGTCTTACGAAGAGTGCTCACTTCCTACCGATCCGTGAGACATATTCATCCGAGAGGTTGGCTGACCTGTTCATCAAGGAAATTGTAGCTCATCATGGTGTGCCGGTGTCTATTGTATCCGATCGTGACACCCGGTTTACATCCAAATTCTGGAAGAATTTCCACGATGCCATGGGAACAAGGTTACATATTAGCACGACTTATCATCTCCAAACTGATGGTCAGTCAGAAAGGACCATTCAGACATTGGAAGACATGCTTCGAGCACGTGTGATTGATTTTGGGGGAAGTTGGGATGACCACCTACCGCTAGCCAAATTCTTATACAACAACTGATATCATGCCAGCATTGGTATGCCACCATATGAGATGCTATATGGTAGGAGATGCAGAACACCCGTTTGTTGGGGTGATATTGGTCAGAAGGAATTGGGGAGCGTCGAGGTAATCGAGGCTACGACTGAGAAGCTTGAGAAGGTCAAAGCCTTCATGAAGGTAGCCAAAGATAGACAAAATTCGTATGCTGATAAACGACGCAGACCGATTGAGTTCCAGGTGGGTGACCGGGTTACGTTGAAGGTCTTACCTTGGAAGGGTATCATTCGTTTCCGAAAGTGGGGCAAGTTGAGCCTGAGATACATAGGCCCTTTCCGAATCATCGCTCGAGTAGGAGAGGTGGCCTATAGACTGGAGTTACCAGAAGAGTTAAGTGGAATTCACCCGACATTCCTCGTATCTCATCTGAGGAAATGCTTGGCAGATGAAGATATGATTGTTCCACTGGAAGATATCAAAGTAGACGAACGACTCAATTACGTGGAACAACCGGTAGCAATCATCGATCGAATGGAAAAGAGGCTGAGAAATAAAGTGGTTCCTCTTGTGCGCGTACAGTGGAAGCACAGGAAGGGATCCGAGTCAACGTGGGAGACTGAAGAAGAAATGAGGCATTATGAGCCACATTTGTACGAGGAATAACAGGTTTCGGGGACGAAACCTATTTAAGGGGGGTGGACTTGTAACAACCGGTTATTTATCTATTTTGAAGTCGACGAAAGGAGAAAAAGAAATAAAGTCCTAAGTCGAGGGACCAAACTCGCTAACGAAAGAAAGACGGGTGAGTGGGGGTATATAAAGGGAGAGGCTAGCCCTTACCCTCTCCCCACACCCACATTTTCAGCCAACAAAAGAGGAGAAGATAGAAAGAAGAGAAAAGAGGAAGAAGAGTTGGTTTGGGTTGGTTCGAGTGAGCAAAATCATTGAGAAACGGGTCAAATCGAGGCTCTCCTCGTTGTGGTCATTTGTGTGAGTTCTAGGACCCTTCCTTTACATATTTTTGAATGATTTAGGGCTGGAACACATCTGAAAATCGGGTTTTTTGAGTGTGTATGTGTGTGACCCGTATGCGTATGTGTATGTATGTGTATTATCCGTTTGAGCCTTGTTTGTGAGCTTGTGTGTGCTTGAATGGGGTTGTGGTATGCATCCCTAAGGATTAGGATGGTTGATTTGGGCTTAGAATGGTTTTGGATAAGCTTGGAGGTTGAAAATGGCCGATTGGGTTTGGGATGAACTGCATTTTGCATCAGCTAGGGCTAGGCGACCAAATGAAGGCCATACGGCCGAATGAGGTACGAATGGGGTTCATTCGCACGATTGAGAGTTCATTCGCACGATTGGGGCCAGTCGCATGGGGAGTCATGCGATTGAGGGTCCAGTCGCATAAGTGCTCATCCGCATTAGTTTCATTAGCATGAGGTCCATCCGTATTAGTCCATTCGCACGATTGGGTGTTCATTCGCATAAGTGTTCATCTGCATTGGTTCAACCGCATGATGTTCAGTTGTATGGAGGCCATGCGACTGAAGGGTGTCCATACGCCCGAATGGGGCTGTCGCACCCGATGAGAAGGGTAGTTTAACTTCTGACTTTCGGGGGAAAGTGCAGATGTAAGTTTTGACGTAAAGTTTCCCGTAAGTTCATGTAAGATGACTGTTGAGGTCTTAGAGAGCATGTTGGGCATGATGATGATGATGATGTTGCATGATAATGCATGTTATGTATGTATGATGTTGCCCTGTATGATGCTGATGACTGTGTATGATATGTTTCTTATTATGATGTATGTTTATCTTTCCAGTGGCTTTACGTGTCATGTTAATGAATGAATGAAAGTATTATGTAACATAAAGCGAAAGATAATGAAAGAGGAACATGAAGTAAGAATGCATGCATTAATGAATGATTAAAGTAATGAAAGTCTTGCAAGCACTGTATGTCGGGACACACCATTAAAAGGTGTTAGCCCAACGATGTGCGGGTTCGCTACCCCGAGAGGATGCACATCGGGGTCTTTCTTTGTGATTGACCATACGTATGAACCATTGTTGCGTGCCTTAGGTACTGTGACCATTGGTGCTAAGAACCATGGATGAAGTTCGATTATAGGCTTAGGTCCAGTACCATGAGCATAAAAGGCATAGCATATGACAATGGTATACCTGAACTTTACCTTAGGTATTGTGACCATTTGGTGCTGAGCACCACGGATGAAGGTCTATTATAGGCTTAGGTCCAGTACCATGAGCATGAAGGGTAAAGTTCATGGTGATGACGAAAGGAAAAGATGCAATGATGAACAAACGTATGAAAGTAAGCATGAATGAATGAACGGAAGTTAATGAACGATGAAGATAATAACTATTATCTATGTGTACGTATGATGTATGATTGCATGAAAGAAAAGAATGGTTTTAACGAAAGAAAAGTATGTTTCATTTATCAAAATAGAACTCACTCAGCAACGCTGACTTTGATGTGTTTCCAGTTGGCAGGTATTGATTTCTGAGGATGGCATGAGGTGGCTACTTAGCTTTTTTGGGATGGCATCCCTTTATTTAATGCTTTTGTGATGTAATGCAACAATGTATTTTGTAACTGATTGATGATGTATTATTTGGCAAAAGTTTTTATAATGGAATGAGATGTCATTTTGAATGTTTCCGCTACAATATTTTCAAAGGAAAATGTAATTATATGTTTTATGTGCGATGAGGATCCAACTGTAAGCGTCCCGGGAACGGGGCCTTACACATCATCAGGTCACCAGGTCTTTACTCATGTAAAACAGAGGTGCCTTTAACCTAGGTCTTTGTTTACACAAAACATAGGGATGATGAGGATCATGATCTTTTCACCTTTTATAACTAATATACAGTATGGTGATTATACAACCAGGTATTTGTTTACACAAAACAAAGGGAGTTTGATTTGCAAAGATAGATATTATAAAGTGTCGGTACATAGTGTTCTTAGATGAGTGATTTGATCATATCAGAATAAGACTCACTTTGTATCCTCAAAATGAAGTTTCCCCAAACCATCACCTTGCATTATGTTTGGCATGCACTAAGTGTAGTTTTCACTTAAGATGAACCTACTCACATATCAAGAAAGTTGCTCAAATTTGATGATATTTAAGAATTCAGGAATAAGCAAAGATATAGTGTACTATCATTTCCAAGCATATGTCATGCTAAAGCAGCATTACACATAGTATTTTGTTTGTTCAAATTAATTAATCTAAGTTAATCATGCCCAGAGACTCAATTAGAAAATTAAATCTAACTGAATCAAAGTCTTTAGTTAATAAATCAGCAATATGATTTTTTGTATCCACTTTGACTAACTTAATCAAACCCTTTTCTGAGAAATCTCTCAGAAAATGATTTCTTATCTCAATATGTTTGTTTTACTATGTTGCACAGGATTAGCAGTTATGAACATAGCAGCAGAATTGTCTATGCAAATTGAAGTTTGAGGGAAGTTGTAACCATAGTCAAGCAATTGCTTTTGCAACCAAAGGACTTGAGAGCAACCAACTGAAGCAATTATGTACTCAGCCTCAGCTGTGGATACATATACATTGGTTTGTTTCTTGCATTGCCATGATACTAGTCTTGGTCTGATAAATTGACATCCACTAGTTGTGGATTTTCTGTTGCTATTACATCCACCATAGTCACTGTCTGAGTATGAGTAGAGTGTAAAGTCACCATCCTTTGGATACCAAAGACCAAGTCCTAGTTTTCCTTTGAGATATCTAAAGATTCTTTTCACAACATTTAGATGAGACTCCTTTGGATCCGATTGGTACCTAGCACAAGCACACACAACAAACATAATGTCAGGTCTACTGGCAGTTAAATACATAAGTGATCCTATCATTGATCTATATAATTTTTGATCAATAGATTTTCCTAAAGGATCAGGTACAATCTTTTCAATTGTTGAGGCTAGAGTTTTGCATGAAGATGTATCAGCAAGATTATACTTCTTCAAGATTTGATGTATGTATTTTTCTTGATTGATGAATATCCCATCTGCTTTTTGATGAACTTGAAGATCAACAAAGAAAGTTAATTCTCCCATTAAGCTCATCTGAAATTTAGAATTCATTAGTTCTTCGAAATTTACACACAATCTCTTATTGGTTGATCCAAATATAATGTCATCAAAATATATTTGAACAATTAACAGATCTTTAGGTTTTTGTTTGAGAAAGAGAGTCTGATCAATGGTTCCCCTTTTGTAGCCATGCTTGAGCAGAAAAGATGAAAGTGTTTCATACCACTTTCTTGGGGCTTGGTGAAGACCATACAAGGCTTTGTCAAGCTTGTATACCCTATGAGGATAATGAGGATCTTCAAAACTAGGAGGTTGTGACACATTGACCTCCTCATCAATTTTTCCATATTGGAATTCACACTTGACATCCATCTGATACACAATTAACTTCTTATATGATGCATAAGCTAGGAACACTCTTATCGCTTCAATTCTTGCAACTGGTGCAAAAACTTCATCATAATCTATTCCCTCTTCTTGTGTGTATCCTTGTGCAATCAACCTTGCTTTATTTCTTACAATAATCCCTCTATCATCCAGTTTGTTTTTGTATAGCCATCTTGTTCCAATAGGATGTTGGCCTTCAGGTAAATCAACAAGAGACCATACTTTTTGCTTTCTAAATTGTTGAAGCTCTTCTTGCATAGCTTCAATCCAACTATTATCCTTTAAAGCAACAGTGATGTTTGGAGGAACCACTTGTGAAAGAAAACAACTAAAAAGACAAAAGTTGGCAGTACCACTTTGGCTTCTTGTAGTTCTCTTTGTAAGATTTCCAATGATGATGTTGACTGGATGGGTCTTATTGATTCTTGTTGATGGAGTTGATTCAACTAGAATAGATGATTCCAGGTTAGTCATATCCATTGTTGTAGTCTGATCCAAACCAGGTTGAGAGTTTAGAAAGTAGTCAAAATGTTCAACATGTGGTGTTGAATGATCTTCAGTAGCTTGATTATCAGTAGCATCATGATTGTCTTCTACAAGAGCTATAGGGGCTTCTCCACAATCAGGTTGCTCTTTCGTAGGAGTTACGAGAACTTCTCCAGAAGCATTTAGCTCTTCCGTAGGAGTTACAGGAACTTCTCCGGATGATAAGAGAGGACTTGAAACATTTTCAATGTTTGTTGTATTCACCTGAGAGCATGGATCTGTTGCAGGGATAACATTCACATCTCCGGATTCATAGTGTTCATATTCACATGCAGTGTCAGCAGCTGTTGTTGAAGTGTTTCCACCAGAGGATATGTGTATCCTTGGAGGATCAGAAGATAAAGTTACTTCATTCATGTGAGGTGGAACATATGGATAACATACTTAATCAAATCCTGTAGTGTTCAAATAATCATAGTTAAATGATTCAGTTAGAGCATCTATGTCAAACAAGCATGTTAGGACCGTTTAGGTATGGAGTACTAACTGATTCTACGCGTATACCAACTCAAATAGTGCAGAATCCTATTTGATTGGCGATCCATTCAGGGAGAACAAAGTTAAGATCAATCTAACAATTAGTGAAACATTATGAATGATTAGAACACGATCAACTGTGATCTATGGACTTGGAACAGGTTTTCTTGAGTCTCTGGACGACTATGGTACGATTATGTGCGTAGGTATTCGAATTGTTAAGTTTTTCCACGAATTAGGTGGTATATATAGGTTAGGGTTTTCCATTCGTACGACTGAACCATTAGCATGGTTTAGTCGTGCGACTGAAGCATGGGATTGATCCTTCCGTAAGATTGAAGGTACAATCATGCGTCTGAGTCAATCTTATGTCACAATGGTGCGACTGATCCGGTCTCCTGGTTCAATCATGTGAAACTTCACCCGATTAAGTTTGAACATGTTTCTCAATCATTATTGACTAAGAATTATGCAAACAACCACAAACCTATATAGTAAGTTCAATATGTGTTATCACATAATAAACAATGAAATATTAAACATTATATGCATCAACCACACATTGCATTTCAGTCATTCCCATTCAATTACATATATATAAGACATGAAAGACATTTTACATTAAACTCCTAAACTAGGTACACATGTATCTACAAACTCCCCCTTGGACCTAGTTTACATCATTGTCTAACATTCTTCATCAGCTCATCAAACTTCTTGTACTTCTCCTCTCTTGCAGCTCCGGCATGTATCTCAAATGCAAAACAGAGCCTTATAACATTTTGAAACTGGAGGGCTCGTACAATGTCTTGAAAATCATAGAACACTGGCCACTTGTATAATGTGTATACATCATCAGCAGACAAGTTAGTCAGCCACATTGGGTCAAATACCTGAATAGTATCCATTTGGCTCTCTTTTTGCAAGACTATAACAGCTTCACCTATTCTCCAATCGTAGTTCCACCACTTGAAGTGTAGAGTGAAGTCCCGTGGCATTTCCCTTAGAGGGATTCTTGACATTGTGCGCGGAGGACTCCACTTCAGCACAATCTTAGGCTTTCCAGTAATGGGATCAACTTCAGACCGTCTGATGTACCTCGTCAGTTGTTAAGGTCTGAAGTTAACCCACTTGGTGTGGTACTCTTTCCTCAATACAGCCTCAAACCAACCTGACATTTTCTTTGGATTAGCATATAGCAACTTCAGTCGTGCCAGCTAGTTGAGCTCAAAACTGGGAAGAGTCTTTAGATCGTGTGGGAATCTAAAGTACTCTATGCCCTTTTCTCTCTTCACGGCATACACATTCAAATCCTCATAATAAGCCCATGCGATGATCTTGCCAGACACCTTTAAGTGTTTCTTGACTTTTTATAGCTTGGTGTAGACATTGGGCTTCTGTGCAGTATGCATGGCTCAGATCTCAGCAAAACAAGCCGCCCATTCAGCCTTTTTGATGTTGACATCGGCGTCTGAGGCTTGGGCTTGACCCTCATTCTTCTCGGACTCTTTCTCCATCTGATCTAGCCTTTCAAATGTATCACTGACGAGAGTATCACCCAGATTGGAGACTACATTTCCCTCTCTCTCAGCATACTCTGATAATGATCAGCAGTGACGTCCTCGATCTCGATTTCATCTATGTCATTGAGCTCATCGTCACTTGTAACTTCAAAAGTAGGAGCGTCCTTGACAATCTTCTCCGGATTGAGCCGGAATATCTCAGCAAGTTGTTCATCAGTAAGGTGATGAATGATTTCTCCTTCTTCAGGAGTATAGCTTACTGACCTTCTCACAATCCCTTATAAATCAAGAATCATTGTAAGTTGAGACTTGATTTGCTGAATGGGAGTAATATGATACTCATCTTGCTGAATTGATTGATCTGCTTGATTTAAACATGTAACATATCAATTGTTAGTAATTAATCAAGACAATCAAACATTTGAAAAAGATGTATAAACATTAATTACATAATATTAATACAATATTCAATTACAAAATTTTTCAAGTAAATAAATATCTAATCGTTACTTTTACCCTGAATAGCAGGCACGTCAGTAGGTGGGGCAGAAGATGAGGCTCCTTGGTCTTGATTTCTCTTTGTACGTCTCTCTTGACCCTGAGCTGAGGCAGATGCAGCTGCATCTCTTTCTTCATCATCATCATCATTCTACCTTTCCCGTGTCTCTTCATCATCACTGGCCTCATCATCATCACTATCATCATTATCATCATCATCATCATCATCATCATCATCATCATCATCTCCTTCTCTTATCTTGAGTGGCTCATCCTTTGATCCCTTGAGCTTGAGCATGATGGTCTTGTTGAAAGCTTCAAACTCCTATATTCTCTTTGCTGATTGGACATTATGCTCCTAGAGTTGGGTAATTTGCTAAGCTTGCTGTGAGATCTTCTGTGCTTGGGTAGCGTTCGGCTGCACAAGCTAACGTAGTTGGGCAACCTTCTCTTCATTAGCATCCAACAGCTTCAGCACCATACGGTTAAGTGCTGATAGCTATTCCTGTACCCCAATAGGAGGTAGAGATGATCTTGTGGGGAGTGTCGGGTGGGATGATGGTCTGGCTTGGTGGCTAGTGGTGGTAGTGGTGGCAGTGGTGAATATGGGTGGTGGTATATGAGTGGGTGGTGAAGCGTAGGCTGTAGTGGTGGTGGAAGGGAGTGTGGTAGTGATGATGGGTAGTTTGGTAGTAGTGGTGGAGGGTGTGGTAGTAGTGGTGGGTGGTATGGTAGTAGTGGTGGGTGGTGTGGTAGTAGTGATGGGTGGTGTGGTAGAAGTGGTGATCACAGTGAACCTTGGCCTCTTCCCCTTTTTTTCCATAGGGTTGAGCCATCCTCTTTCTACTCGAGCCCTTGGATACAGTGGCTCCCCCTTGGCTACTGGGCTCATCTGGGGTGTAAGATGGATCAGTAGTAGCCTCCTTAGACTCACCCTTGCATCCACCTACCGCACTAATCCCTCTCTCGGTGGCAACCACCCTGTTGCCCATCGTCTGAACTAACGGCTCCTCATCAGTCTCCTCCTCCTCATCAGGACGGAGGTCTTGATGGAATCCTGCCACATCATCTCCTCTGTGGGTGGATGGTGGAGATGTAGTATCTATGGTAGTGGCCCTAGATTGGGTGGGGACAGTATCTCCACCATCACCACCGTCATCATCATCAGAATCATTAGATGGGATCACAATCGGCTCAGAGTCAGAGTCGCTATCATCGTGATGCCACTTCCTCTTCGTTGGTGCCACGTAGTCCTCTCGGGCCAGATGCCCAAACAACCTCCTTACTGGGGGCTTCACCTGCTTCCCCTAGTATACCCTCATCCTTCCTAGGGTGGTATCATCCATCACCTCTAGGATAACTGCGTCCTCTCTCTCCTTGGGCAGCGAAGGAAGCTTCTGATCGATGATCAGTTGTATGAAACGAGGGTACATGCAGAAGCCTTCCTTGCCCTTGGCCTCTATGTTCTCCACCAAGTAGGTGAAGATCATCATCGAAAAGCTGAGAGGATGATTTAGAATCAGAGCCACATAGGCATTCTGAATCTGATCAGAAAGCTCATCACAACCTCCCTTCCTCGAGGTTATACATCTCAGCAGCATATGGGCTAAGTATTTGAACTGGGGGCACATGTTGCTCTTGTTGAGCACACCTGCATTGATATCCCCAAAGTACTTAGCCCGAAGAAAGCATCCACGAACTGTCAGTGGATGTAGCCTGGTGGGGCAATTACTATCGTCTCCCAACTCTAAAACTCTCCTTAGGTCATCCTCACTGATGTCAATGGCCTGGCCAAAGATAGAACTCTGAATCCAGTGAGGCTCTGAGGACCTATCTACAACAGCACTTTCCTAGAAAGCCTGCTGTATCGACCTGTATGGTGTGCACGGGGTAGAGATTGCTCTAAAGATCCTCGATCTCCTTAGAAGTGAAATAATGCCCACGAACTCTGACGCGTTCTGGGATGTCAAGTCAAGATGAGCACATATGTTATGCTTTGTGCTCATTGTCCACCAACTCGCCATGTTGCTATAACACAAGATAGATAAACATTAGAGTGTGTATTACTGAATGACAAATTAATTTATTGGACTTGAATCTTTCTGTTATGTCATGCAAATGGACAATGCGACTGAGTCTCTGTCATGCGATTGACCTCAATCGTGCGATTAAGCTAGCGACTGGGCTTAATCGTATGCTTTCCCATGCGGTTCACATAGTCGTGCGACTGAACTCAATCGCATGGTATAGTCGTGCGATTGTGCCAATCGCCTAGCTCAGTCGTGCGATTGAAGTTCTTCAGTAAGCCCATTCGCATAACAGTCTGTGTGTCCATTCAAATTCGAATCTTGAGCAAAACTTTATTTTAGACGTTGTGGTTTGACTCATTAGACTCGCAATCGTTCCCATTAACCTGTAAAACATTTTAAGTTTGCAATTTACTTAGTTTGAAGGGTTATTTAGTGAACTGAGTTTCAGTTCTTTTTAGGGCTTAATTCCGTCGAATTAGGGCACGATTCGATGATTCTATGAGTGAATGACGCCGCACATTACCTGTATAATCAAGCGAGATCATTAGAAGTAACGGTAATCAGTCTATAATAGTAAGTCAAGATTTTGGCAGCGTAACGATACAATCGTGCGATTTCGGGGCGATTTGGGAGTGATGAGTGACTGCGACCGACTCCCCCTCTATTTATACTAGGTTTTCCTCCAGTCGTGCGACTGAACCTAGTCTCACTCTTGATTCGTGCGACTGAGGGTCAGTCGTGCAACTAGCATAGTCGCTCACCTTCAGTTGTGCGACTAGGTGTCAGTCGTGCGACTTTCTCATTTAGTCACCTCCATTCATGCGATTGGTTCATTCTTATGATCCAATTCTGTGAATTTACTCATGCTTATGGTCCAATCGCACGTCTGGTCCATACGTGTGGGTTAATCATGCGATTGGGCTCATACGTATAGTCCACTCGTACGACTGGTCCATACTCCTGATCCAGTCGTGCGAATCGATCATACTTATGAGTTTGACCTTATGACCATTCATACACTTAACTTCTTTACTTATTGATAAGACATTTTGACCATTGATCATCTCAGACATGACCATTTTAATTTAGAAAATTATTGATCACCTTAGACGTGATCCGTTTAATAACAAAACAGTTTGTCACCACAGACGTGACCCTTATTAGTGAGTGATTCCCAGATTGACTTTTGATGCATAGTTCGACATTTACCTACTAACTTAGCTCACATTAACTGAATTAAACAACTGGAAATAAAACAAAACTAAAAACATATTATTTGTATTTTTGTGAGTGATTCCCAGATTGACTTTTGATCATAACTGGAACGATTCATTATGAAATCATACAGGTTTATCAAATCATTTGGAACATTATATCAAAACCTTTTGATACTAGATTCTTGTTTTCATCGAGAGTCATTAGCAAGTTTAGGAAATCATACTAGTGCTATAAGATGCACACAGTGGTTTTGACTTTCAAGAGTTGTAGCCACGATGATTGTTAGTATACTTGTCCTCTTAAATCCATACACAGATTTTTGACACACATTGGTGATGATTTTAGGGTTAATTATTTGTGGATCCAACGCTTATATGTTAATCAACGTTCCTCAGGATATTTTGAGCGCTCTACGGGTAGTATTCAAGAAGAAACTATTCTAGAGTGTTCAAAGAGATGCGAAGCCTCAAGTCAGTGCCACCGCACAGCAGAGAGGCGCAAACAACAATGAATTCTATAATATTTAGGTTATGTTTATCCCCAGGTCAGTGCCACCGCACATCAGAGAGGCACACAACCTATCTTCTTGTTTGAGCAATTTTATTCTTTTTGCACAGATCGCACCAACAACATAGGTTATTAGATTGATTGCTTTTTGCAATTTTCATGTGCTTTGTTCATTTTTATGGTCATCCGCACACATTTGTGGCGTTTATTTTGCTCGTCACCCCTTATTGGAACTTTGTTGATTGTGTTAACCAGGGATAAGATGATAACCCACAGTTTGTTGAACAACTTAGTTTGAACTTGAAATCACCAAAGAGGCCCACTTGTCTATTGTGTTAGATCTACCGACAAATCATCTAATGATCTAACAACCTCTAGGTCTACTTTCTCCGTGTTACCTTAGTAGCAGCTAGTTTTACTATCATTTTTCCTTTTATGTTGTTTAGACTTTTCAAACTTATACTTCGAATTTTGCATCTTAAACAATTTCATTATTTTAAAGTCCCAAACTCTTTGTTCCCGTGTACTATCATTTTCCATAGGCATTGAATCAGTATCACAGATACGATCTCATTTCTATTAGCTAGACTGTCCTCCTCCCTCGTATTTTTTATTTTTATTTTTATCTTTTTTTTTATTTTAATTTTTTGAGTACTGAAATTAAAGCAACTAATTTAATACTAATTTAATCTATTGTTCCCCTAAAATTCTAAAACCGAAAATGTGTTTGCGTTTAGAATTTTAATAGGCGAAGAAATAAAATAAAATAAAATAAAAAATAAAAATGAAGTCTACTTGTCGGACTAAATACTGTCATCGTTTGAAATCACTTCACTTTTCTTTTTAACGACGTTGACCTCTAACAGATATAAAAAACGTGGTTTATCAAAAGCTTTTATGTAGAGGTCAGCGCGTTGCCGTATTAATTTTAATAACATCGATTAAATTCTTTTCAAAACAATCACGTATAAAGTGATATTTAATGCCGATGTGTTTGGTCTTAGGATGTTGGACCGGATTTTTAGTGATGGCTATAGCAGCAGAATTATCAACAAATATAGGAGTGTTAGAGAATTTCAAACCGTAGTCCCGCATTTGTTGTTGAATCCAGATGATTTGTGAACAACAGCTTGCCGCAGCAACGTATTCAGCTTCACAAGTTGACAGAGCAATTGATGTCTGCTTCTTACACTGCCACGTGACTAATCGTCTCCCAAAGAATTGACATCCTGCTGAAGTTGATTTATAGTTCATTTTGCAGCCGCCATAATCCGAGTCACTGTATGTTGTAAGCTCAAAGTCATCATAATGAGGATACCACGATCCAAGTGTTGGAGTACCCTTCAGATAACGAAATATCCTTTTGATGCCTATGAGATGGTTGACTTTGGGTTTTGCTTGAAATCTGGAGCAAAGACATGTCGCATACATGATATCAGGTCTTGAGGCAGTGAGGTACATGAGAGATCCGATTATTCCTCGATACATAGTGGCATCCACCAGATCACCATTTTCGTCGGGTGCTACGTCATGGTTTGTAGCAAGTGGAGTCCGAGCTGCGAAAGCATTCTCCATATCAAACCGACTTTGAATATCACCTACATACTTGGTCTGATGTAGAAATATGCCCTTTAGTGTCTAATCCACCTATAACCCGAGAAAGAACTTCATCTCTCCCATGGCACTCATCCTCAAACTCAGCTTTCATTACTGCTTCAAATTCTTCACATAGTTCTTCGTTTTTGGAACGGAAGATTATGTCGTCAACAATAATTTGAACAAGCAGTAAGTCACCATCCTTTTCTTTGATGAACAGTGTACACTCAATCACTCCTCTGCGAAATCCGTGTTTCACAAGATGAGTCAAGAGTTTATCATACCATGCTCTTGGGGCTTGATGGAGCCCATAGAGAGCTTTGTCTAGTTTGTAAACTCTGTCCCGTGATACGGATCCTCAAATCCTTCAGGTTGACTGACATACATTGTCTACCAGATATCACCATGAAGAAATGCACTCTTTACATCTAGTTGATAGACTTTGATCTTCATGTAAGATGCAAATGCTAGGAAGATACGGGTTGCTTCCATTCTTGCCACTGGTGCAAAGACTTCATTGTAATCAATCCCCTCGACTTGTTGAAATCCTTGAACTACAAGTCGAGCCTTGTTTCTTATTATGACTCCTTAGTCATCTTTCTTGCATTTCAAAAACCATTTAGTGCCAATGGTCTTAGCACCTTTAGGTCTATCCACCAGTGTCCACACACCTAACTTCTTGAACTCAAGAAGTTCTTCTTGCATGGCACTCACCCATGCCTCGTCGGTCAGTGCTTCACGAACATATTTTGGCTCAAATTTAGACACAAAACATCGATATGCACCATCGTGAAGATACCCCTTTTCCATCACTGAGGCATAATCAGCTGAGTATAGCTGATTTCTTGTCTGACCTCCTGATCTTACATCTCCAATGACATTGTCCAGAGGATGATGAACATGTAAGCGTGATCCAGGAGTGGTGGGAACCACTACCTCATTATCCAGATTGTGAACAGCAGGTTCGGTATATGAGGCAGTGGGGGTGTGAGGTTCCGAAGTGTCATAGGCATCATTATCAGATGTTTGTGTACTTGCAGTAGTAGGAACCTGTTCTGCCTGATCCACCTGATCGTTCTCCACAACTTCATCATCAGAGGAAGAGTCACTTACTTCCAATACTCCCCCTTAATGACTGGAAGACTCACCTTGTGAACCTAATGTTGTTGAGTGTTGTGACGGTGTGTTTAAGACCTCATACATCATTTTGGTTGCTAACTCATCTTCAGGAGGGGAGAGAAGGATATTGACGGACTTAAAAATCCATCATAGTCGAAGAAGAATGCGGGTCCTTTGCCAGCAAGGGGGATGGTGTATCTCTGAACATCGACATTGCACCACACTTCTACTTGACCGATTAAATTGTTGTAAACTCTCTTATTCCGTATGTTGTATCATAGAAAAATTCCTTCTTCAGCCTTCTCACTGAACTTCCCTGACTTAGTTTTCTTCAGAAGAGTACATGGTGCTCCAAACGGTTCGAGGTACTCTAGATTAGGTTTACGTCGTTACAGTAACTCGTAACACGTTTTACCATGACACTTGACCACGAGGACTCGATTTAGGGTGTTACATGCATTGGCCACTGCCTCATTCCAGAATTGAATGGGCAGTTTCGAGTCTGCTAGCATTGTCCGGGCTGTCTCTATCAAGCTGCGATTCTTTCTCTCAGCAACTCCGTTCATTTGAGGAGCGTAGGCAGATGTGAACTGCTGTACAATTCCCTTTTCTTTGCAGAATGCCTCCATCCATTAGTTCTTGAACTCGGTACTGTTGTCTGATTGAACTTGTCTTACCTTTAGCTTGTAGTGTGACTCCAATGTAGTTACTAGCTCTTTGAATGATTCAGATGTATCTGATTGGGATTTACAAAACATCACCTAAGAGAATCTTGAGTAATCATCCGTAACTACATAGCAGTACAAGTCGCCAGCAATGCTCCTCGTACTGACTGGACCAAACAGATCCATGTGTAGAAGCTTAAGAGGCAACTTAATGGATTTACTTTCTTAGCCTTATGAGCCTTCTTGGTTTGTTTTCCTTTCTTGTAAGCGACACAGAAATCTAGTAGTTGGAAGTTCTTAACGTTTACTCCACGCACTAGATCATTCTGGATCAAGTTATTCATCTTCCTGGGATTTATGTGTTCCATTCTCCTATGCAAGGAGATGGAGTCTTTCTCTATTGCCTTTGACAAGAAGCATTGTACTTGATAATCAGTTGTGGAGGCCTTTGATATATCCAAGGCATATAAATCATTATATGTTGAAGTTGACATCAAGACTTGGTCCTCCAGGATTACATAATCCTTCTTCAACACATAGCACTTCTTGTTGTCAAAGACTACCTTAAAGCCTTTGTCATAGATTTGGGATACAAAAAGTAAGTTATTTTGAAGTTGTTGCACATAGTTTACCTTATCAAACTTCACTCTTTGGTTTCCCACTTCCCGTTGAGCTGTGATGTAGCCTCCTTTATTTCCAGCAAACGAAACGTGTCTTCCTTTAATTTGTTTGACGTTTGAAAGGAGAGACATGTTCCCAGTCATGTGCCTTGATGCTCCGCTATCAACAATCCAGGTATTTGTAGAGGCACTATTCTGGACACCCTACACATTTAAAGGAACTGATTAGTTTAGGTTAGGGACCCAAGCCTTAACTGGCTTGGGTGACCCAGAGGCATCACACACCATAAATTCTACCCACTGTCCATTAGAGGGTGAGGGCCAGTCTATTTTCTTCTTGTTCTCATTATCAGACACTGTACTTAATTTTTCCTTCATAAGCCAATTTTGTGAAAGGCCTGTTTGTGATAAACAGACGACTAGCTTACAGTTTGAACTTTAAGCTAGTGGAGTAAGAGAGCTCGTTTCAAAGAACTTGGTTTAGTGTGATGTAGTTCAACTTTCTTCCTTGGTGTTTAATAGTAAGGACAATAAGAAGCGATATGTCCATACTTTCCATAGTTGTAGCATGATCTACTTTCTATATGCTAGTGGAATTGTTTCTGTTGGGACGTGTATGACACATGTGTGACTTTAGTCTTTTTGGGTTTTGTCGCTTCTTGTTTAGATGTTTTATCTTCTTTAACAAAATTAATTGTTTGAACCTTTTTAACATCTTTCCCCATTTGTTTATTTGGACTTAGACATGATGCACAGGTTTGGTTAACTTGTTTGGTCTTTTTGGGTTCAGAATTAGACGTGTTTGAACCTGACTTTACCTTAACCCTTTCAAATTGTTCATCCAAATTAACAATAGGCATTTTACCTTTTGACTTTAAAGTGGTCTCCTTCTGTTTAGGGGCAGATTCCTCTGATTTACTCGTGGAATCTGGATCACTAACCAGAGGAGTGGACACCACATGATCCTTGACATGGTTGTTATTTACTAGTCTACATTTAGCATTTAACACTGTCTCATACGGTGGTGGAACCACTTTGTATCCCAGCCCCTCCCTAATATTTCGTTCTTTCACTAAGTGATGTACTAAATGAGAAGAATTTGTCCAACTGTGTAGTTTTTGTTTTAATGAGTTTACTTTGACTTCCAAAACTGCTTTTTCTTTCTTAGTTTCTTCTAGGGAGTTTAAATAGAACTTTATGTCATTTACTTGGTTAAAATCAAAAACTTCGGTTTCCCTTAGTTGTTTATTTAAATGCTCTATTTTCTCCTTATAACTGTGCTCATTTTGTTTTAAAATCCGGTTAGCCTCTGTTCATAGTTGCAAGTCATTTACTAAGCTATCATTTTGATCTTATAACCTAGCAAATTTTGAATCTATGCTATCTCTAAATTTATTACATTCAGTACAAGCATGATTATCAAAAAGTTGGTATGTGGTACTTACCTGAGAAAGTTCGGTTGAATCAACCATCATCGCAGAGTTTGACTGTTCAGGTGCTGATGATTCTGAACATGTTCTTCAAGGACCTTTTTCATTCAGGTGAGTGACCATAGTAGCATTATCTTCATGATCTGACATTACTAGTTCAACAGCTATATCACCTTCGCTCGCAGTGTCATCATCCAAAACTTCAACATTTGCGATGTTGGACTCACCCGGGGATACAAAACAAAAGGTCCAATCTTGACCTTCTTCATCTTGTTGTTGGACCTTATATACCCAAGACACATACAAGATTGATGTGGTTAGTACATTATGTTCCAAGTCGGGTCTTACCCAATAACAAGCTATACAAACACCAATTAGTATTTATTTGTTGATAAGATCAAACAAATAAATACTGACACCAATTTAGAAAATGGGTTTTTCTAAAATGTTTCTTTTGTAAAAGAACAACATTATGTGGATAATTTGTTCATGAGAAATTGTTTGTTTCATTATTTAAGTTGGTTAAATAATAACACTTAAAAGTGTGTTATTGTTATAAAATTAAAAGAGGTTTTAATTTTATAAAATGAAGGGTAAGAGTGCAACATTCTTTATAAAACTAAAATGGGGGGAAACCCATTTGGATGGGATATTTCGGCCGCCCATATGGGGGCAATGGGACTCCCTTTTGTCTTGGCTTTTGCAAGTCATTTTTACTACAACACTCTTCCATCATTTCACCTTTCTCTCACACATACTTAAGCAAAGAAAAGCTCTCAACAAGGCTGAATATTTTCGGATTTCAGCTCCAACAAGGCTGAAATTTCGGATTTTGAAGGTGCCTTGGTGTAGAGTTTTGGTGTAAAGCTCCCTAACTAGCTAAGTGTTTGAAGAGCTTGTGGGTATTACAAGCTTGAGGTCTTCTCCTTTGAAGGCTAGAAACTCAAGAACATCATCTTCTTCATCTTATACATCTACAACAACTTGCACAAGAAAGGTTGTATCTTTGAACACCCTATGGTTGTCATGTTTTGTTTGATAGCACACTATTTCAAATATGTTTATATGATCCTTATTCTTGGGTTTTGTTTATGTTTTAAATGGTGAAAATTTTCAGATTACTAACCATTTGTTAAACCTATATTCCGCTGCGATTTTTCAAGTTTAAATGGTTAAACTAGCTTCTTTTACATGTGACAAAACCCAACAAGGTAAACAAAGAAACTGATAGAATCAACGCAGATGCACTTCTTCCATTATCTGTTGAGTACATTGAGTTTGAGTATCTCAAGAACTTTAAACTTCAAGTGCTCAAAGAACAAAAGGCAACTAAGAGAAAGATGAGGGAAGAAGTTGCAAAGTCAAGAGCTATCATCCAAAGAAGTATAAAGAAGTCTGTTGATAGACAAAGGATTATGAGCTTCTTGAAGCTGTATGGATTCTTTAGAAGGAGACTTGGTCCTATGTCTCTATCTATAATGAATGAGCATAAAAGGGTGATTAAGTAGAAGATAAACAAAAGAGACCTTGTTGACTTACACTCCCCACCAAGTCAAGCTCCCCTCGAAGTTGAGGTTAAGGTTGAACAATTTGAGAATACACAACCTGGACCTCAAGCTAAATCTTAACAAGCTTTAACTTCTGATCCTCAATAGCAAGGTGAATCTCCCTCTCCTTCTGAACCTATGAGGGAGGTAGACCCAATTGAGAAAGACAAAGATGATTAACAAGGTGCTGCAGGCAAGTCTTCTTAGTTAAAAGGCTTTAAGAGGACGAAAAGGATGGCTTATAGAACAAAGTCCAAGAAAAAGAAGAAGTCAGAGTCATCCACTTCCACACCTCCAATGAATTAAATCATCCTAAGAAGGTGCATGAAGAGGCTGCTCTAACAACTTCTATTCAAGTAGCTTATCTGTCATCAGGAAGACCCATCTTATCCTGGACTTACACTACAAATCTAGAGAGATGGCATGTGATCAGAGATCAAGGTATTGAAGACACTATAAGAGTCTGAGTGATCCTGACCATCTAATGAAGAAAGGATTGGTCATCATCATGATGAGGACTGTTAATATCTGAATTCTTCAAATGTTTTGGTAGCATCAGCTTAGGGGGAGTTTGTAAGGTTCTGTATAAGGTTGATGCATCCAAAACATCTAATAACATCCAGAAGTCTATCTTGCATGCATGCACTAAGTGCTGAAGTAGAATGATTTGGAAGTTTCACACTCCGCTTTGAAAATATTCTAAGTGTGAAATCTTCCAAAGCCAAGACCAACATCTTTTGAAGCTTAAAGTGAAGTCTTCTGAAGCTTCAAGGACAAAGTCTTTTGAAGCCAAGAAGTGAAGACAAATTATCTTCCAAAGACTTTTGAAGACATGCTTTTATCTGATGTACTTTACCATAAAGCTGGACCACCTTTCCGCTGCAACTCTGTTGACTCGCCAACTTTCACAAGTTGGTGAAAAGGTCCATGCTTTTGGTAACTGTACATTGAGGTCTTGAGTCTGTTACTTTCTACTTTATGTACTTTTATCCTTTTTGTAATATATTAGGATGTGAGCTATGGCATGTCAT
>BJCM01267008.1:0-14143 GCA_018326385.1 Flaveria bidentis | reverse complement strand
TGAAAATGAGTCGGATGTTACAACACTTTCTCTCTATTTTTTCAATTGATATCTGCTCATTTTGTATTTTTTATATTTTATACTTAATATTTCGAGTTGTGTCAAATTTACAGTTAATCACCATAACTTTTTTTTATAATTTTATACATAAGTCTTCAAGTTATATCAAATTTATATTTATTAACATTTCTTTAAGTTTTATATATAAGTATTCAAGTTATGTCTAAATTTTTTTTAACTAATTTACAATAAAGCGCGTTAATTATAATAAAGTCACCATATATGCATTTTAATGTATGGTTGCAAACGAACTGAACGAACACGAATAAAGCATTGTTCGTGTTCGTTCATTAAGAAATAAACTTGTTCATGAACTGTTTACGAACACTTACCGAATGGATTTCTTTGTTCGTGTTCGTTCGTTAAGGAAATATACATGTTCATGAACATGTACCGAACGCAAACGAACACGAACAAGATCAACCGAAAACAAACAAATGTTCATGAACATGACAAAGACAAAGCAATGTATGAACACAAATGAATACAAATGATCACATATTTATTTTAGAATAAAATCAATATTTTCATCACAAAATTTACCAAAAATAAATAAATACGTACCATAAATATCCAAAAACACTTGATATAATTGTCAAAAAAATAACTAACAAAAAAATTAAGAACATAATGGAACACATTAACGAACGTTCACGAACATAAATGAACGCATTATCGAATGTTCGCGCACATACATTAACGAACATAAACGAGCACATTAACGAACGTTCACAAACATAAATGAACGACACGACTTATGTTCATGTTCATTTGTTTAACTAAACAAACGAAATTTTTTTGTTCGTGTTCATTCATTTACTAAACGAACGAACATAAATGACCTTCCCGCCGAACAGTTCACGAACTCTTCGCTGAACGTTCAGTTCGTTTGCAATCCTATGCATTTGTTATTTTTCTTATCTATTTTGAGTTATATATTTTTATAGTTCTTTTTTTGTTACAATTTTTTTCATCGTTTTGCCCGTATTTTTTTGGGTGGTTGTTAGTAACGTATAAATCATTAGATTAAATCTTTCAACTTTTCTAACCCAAAAAACTATCATTACGACATTCACGCATACATTAAACTATACCGCGGCAAAGTGCGGGTCTAATCCGCTAGTAAAATTTAATAAAGTTGCTGATTATCACTTATTTGAGTTTAAATGTCACCTCTTCTTTATGGATCCTGTTCATGGATAGCGCATGATGATATCTAAGTATACGTAATAATACGATCCTAGCTAACAAATAATTGGTGATGTAGAATATAGATTTGTGTTACAAATCAAGTCTTGTGTATGTTTTACGATTCTGATACCAACTTTGCTTTTTAAGTGTTGAACCATGACCAATGTTTCTAGATTTGATCATTGATCATCATCCTAATGTTATACACAAATGTATGAGATGATGATCTACAAATCCATGATCATAATGATGTTTATAATTTACACTAACATATGATTCGTAGCAAAGCAGTTAGATGTTCATGTTTATGTTCTAGATTTGATCATGTTTTATCATCCTAATGTTGTACACAAACCTTAAAGCCTTGAGTATTCATGAAGAACACCAAAAACACAACACTTACTAAGTGTGTATGAGAGAAGAAGAGCAAGTAAGAGAAAGCAAGAGAGATGTCTTCGTGAAACTAAAAAAATGAAAATGAAGGTACTTGCTTGATTATAATACAATGTAGGTGAATAATGCAAAGGTACGAGTTCTATTTGTGTGTTTTACAAAGTTATCTAGTCAAAATTAATGGGATAGTGGAATTAGATCTATTTTCTTTTCGTTTGCGTTCTTGCAGGAATTATTTTTACATATTGTATTATGATGTGTTGTTGGTTTTTTCTTAATCTAACACACTAAACAAACACTAAACAAATGTGTGTGTGATAAGAAAACATAATAAAGTGGGTAGATTTAAATTTCAGAACTTATCATGAGCATATCATCAACACTTGTTTAATTAAACCTTAATATTATATATAACAAGATGATTTTAATAAGAGTTAAGGGTTTATAGGATGATGAATTTCACATGTGAAATGTTAACTTCAGGGTGTTGCCATGTTTCTTGTTACATCTTAACGTCTTAAAGGATCATAACTTAGTTTACATTAAAGCTAAGCCTAATAATGTGATAAAAATAGCCTCATGTATAAATCAACTTAGTAAAGTTTTGGACTTGTAAAATAGTGTGTCACACACCTCCAAAACCGTATCATAATTTTTTAATGGAATTAGCAATACTTTTTGAATTTCCTTGCATCACCACTAAAGTTATCACATAATTATGTACACAACAATTTGTTTCCATCACAATTGTTATATATAGTCATTGGGTTTTATATGCCTGCCAGTGGCATTTCAACTTAAAAGCAAAATCTTCATCTAGATTGAACCTTAATCAATAAGAATCTGCAGAGGTTAAGTTCCAATTGAGTCTATATATGTCATTGTTGAATTTGAGGTTACTCTCATGATAGCATGTAGAGAAATCTGAGCATGTAATAGAAAGGAACGAGATGGATGAGGGTTCTTCTTAAGTGGTAGACTAGTTGTGTCCTCATAACGATACACCAAGTGTTTTTATACGATTAATTTGTATTACACATTGATTTAATTTATAAGTATTTCAAAATTTTCAAGGTTTATACCAAGTAGTTAAGTTATTAGTTGTCTTAATGAATGTCCAAATCGGTTGAATTACATTTGGTATATTTTTTGAAAAGATATTAACCATATTTACCCCCACATCATTGTTCTTGTAGATATATTTTAGTCTCTTGGGACCTTCTTTCCACTCCTCGTAGCTTCAACTCATTAGATCCATGACAATCTTCATCATTATCTTCTCAATTATTTCTACCTTTTCTAGTTTCACATGTGTTTCTCATGCTGTTTAACTGCTCCTTCAACTCTTGCCAATAACTAAACTCCAAATAAAACAAACGATCCGTGATCATTCTCATCATCTTTTCCATCTCCTGTTTTTTCATGTTTAACTGCTAGCACTTTTAGCAAAGGTGGCGATGGTGGTGGTCGTGACATCTTTGACTTATAATTATATGTTTTAATACTCAACTAGTTTCTTTACATGTTGCACGTTACGACGACGGCGTATGTGACGTGGTAGATTATATTTGACCCGTCTCAGACTAAATTTATGCCAATTATATCATCGAATGATCAAACATGTTATAGTTTACCCGATTCGTTTCGAAACAAAATTGACATCAAAACGTAGTATAACTCAAAATGTACACCAAAAGAAGTTCGAAATAGAATTATACCTGACCCTGCTTGTTTCTAAACAAACTTTTCAACAAAGCTTATATGAACTTGAAATAAGAACAAAAAATTTTACATTTTAAGTAAAAAAATTCAAAAGTTAAACCTTATACTTTTGAAACCCAAATGAGTAAAACTAATATTTTAGAAACTATTTTACATAAGTTAAAACATTAGTAACCTAAGGGTTAAATTTGTAATGAGAAAAGTAAATAAAGATGGAAAACTGAAAAACGGAAAAGTAGACGACGACGACGATGATGATGATGATGTTGATGATGATGATGATGATGATGATGATGATGATGATGATGAAGATGATGATGATGATGATGATGATGAAGATGATGATGATGATGATGATGATGATGATGATTATGATGATGATGATGATGATGATGATGTTGATGATGATGATGATGATGATGATGATGATGGTTTTGATGATGATGATGATGATGATGATGATGGTTTTGATGATGATGATGATGATGATGATGATGATTTTGATGATGATGATGATGATGATTTTGATGATGATGATGATGATGATGATGGTAAAATAATATCTCAAGGGTAAAATAGTTACTTTTAAAAATATGACAACAAAATTTTATGGACATTCGTTTTAGTGACCAATTGTGTTATGGTTGGCAAACAGTTGGGAGCATTGATATAATTTCTCAAAAGTTAGGACCAGTATAACAATATGGGAGTACCACAAGGGCCAATCGTGTAATTAAGTCAAAAATGTTTTACAACCATTCTTTTACTACTTCTTATGAGTTAGTTACACGAAAGGTCCTTGTATTTGGCATGAGTACAATTTAGGTACTTAAGTTTGAGAATTTTCAAGGTTGGTCCAAAGATTTGTCAAAATGTAACACAAAAGGTCCTTATCATGGATAGAATGTTAACTCTTTTGTTAATTGCTTGTAAAATGACCAAATTATCCTGAGAAACAAAATTACAAATGATTATAATTTGGTTAGTAAGATTTAATCTTAATAAATAAGTAGGCCCACTCCTCTCTAACACCCCCACCCCTCGTCTTCAACCCGTATCCCGACTTGGCGACTTCAACTTTCACACCTCCTTACCCCCCGCCTCAAACCACCAGTTACTGCCGCTTAGCGTTGTCGGACAACCATAACTAACCAACCCAACCTTGACTTGAATATCATCGCCACCAACAAACCAAACCCACACCTACGTCCTACCTACCTAACCACAGGGAACTGATATCCCTGACCATATTAACTTCATTTACCGGTATTTCACATCACCACCAAACGAGACAATAATATGGTTCCAATAAATGGAGTTAAGATCTAGTTTAATTTGTGGGAGAACTTTTTAGATCTGACCATATTTTTCTCACCTATAGATCCCATATGGATGCTCCATCATGCTCTGTTTATTTCTAGAAGAGTTAATTACGTGAAAGGTCTTTGTGCTTAGGTAGGTTTTCACTTTCGGTTCCCAAATTTAAAAAGATACAAGGTTGCTCCAAATGTTTGAAAAAACTTATCACAAATGGGTCCCCATCATGAATGATTGTTATCTTTTTTGTTCACTTTTTGAGAATGACCATTATACCCCTATTTAAAGGATCAAATAAAGCAAAATATAATGGACCGCATGTAACTAAATGAAACAAAGTACTACCTACCACGCTTCCGTCAGCGACACTCCTAGGCCGCAAGTGGCACTCACATTGTCCCACCCGTCTCCTCCCACACTCCTCCCCGCCTCTTGTCTTCTTAGCCCCAATCACTGCAATACCACCAGCAATATCACCAATGGCAATCTTGAACAACACAACCACCGGAAACCTCTGGCTCCTCATTAACTAGCCACCAACAACATCACGGTGTAACACATTGGTCGGTAACATCACAACGAAACACACTAACCGATGACCATATCCACCATGGGATTTCTTCTGTTGTTTCTCCTTATGATCAACACCATACCAACCATCTCTCTTTTATTTTATTAAATTCTCTTACACTCATAGCAAGAAGAGCGTCAAAAGACACTAAATTCGTTTAATTAATGTATCTCATGAATTTTAAATTTGTTTCTGATTTTGATTGTTGTAAGAGTGATTAAGATCATGAATCATATTTTTCCTGATTTTGAAACCGATAAAGATTAATTGGTTCTGCATCTACCTACCAAATAAACGATATAATTACCTTCATATGGTATTTTATTTTGATGTTTTAATTTCGATTGTTTGATTTTATAGGCGGAGGATATGAAGATATCATGAAGTTCTATGACACAATGGTCAAGTGGTGATGTAGAGCCAAAACCTGAGATCCGTAGGGAATGAGAAGGCAGAAATAGGTTGTCGACGGCGTCAATCCGTAGGGTATTGGATGCAATGAGCAACAGTGTTGGGTTACGGTGTTGGAAGGTGAAAAGTGGTGTGTAATGGCAGTGGTGGCTTGCCTTGTTAGAGGCAAAGAGTGACAGTGGTGGGTGTGGTGCATGACTGCATGATGGTGCTGGTGTGGTGGTAGTTTGTCTCGGTTATTGATGGAAGAAGTTTGAGAATTATTACAATTGTTAATTTATAGTAGTTAAAGGGTATTTTGGTCATTTTACTAGGATTTAATGGCAAAGGATAATGACCATCCATGATAGAGACCTTTTGTGTTACGATTTTACAAACCTTTAACTTTTCAAACCTAGGAATCAAAAATAAAAACAGACCTAAGCACAGGGACTTTTCATGTAATTAATCCTTTCTAGAAATTAAATGAAGCAACTAGCCAACAAACATGTCTTATTCTTCTCCTCTATTTACATCCTACAGAATAAAGAAAATGATTGTTTAATTAGTGGTGGTGATGAATTGAGGCAACTATGGTGGTGGTTTGTCTTCATACAACGTGGAGTTAGAGGGAGCAAAGGTGGTTGTTGGATTTTATTGTCGTGAGAGGCGGTGGTCATCCGTCCAACGTTAGTTTGATGGCGGTGGCAGGTAGTGATAGTGGCGGAAAATGGTGAAGGTGGTGGACGACTGGTAGGGTTGAAAGTAGGTGACAATTGAAGATGAAGTAGGGATGACCAAAAACCCAAGCCCAGTTGGTATACCTAAAACCCAAAACATATGGGACGAGTATACCCGAAGCTCGATGGGCATTGGGACAACTATGTGATTACTTTTAAAAAAATTATGGGCATGGGACGAGTATGAGATTACATAATGTAAGGCCCCGTTCCCGGGACGCTTACGGTTGGATCCTCATCGCACATAAAACATATAATTACATTTACCTTATGAAAATATTGCAGCGGAAACCTTCAAAATGACATCTCATTCCATTATAAAAACTTTTGCCAAATAATACATCGTCAATCAGTTACAAAATACATTGTTGCATTATATCACAAAATCATTAAATAAATGGATGCCATCCCAAGAGAGCTGAGTAGCCACCTCGTGCCATCCTCAGCAATCATTACCTGCCAACTGGAAACACATCAAAGTCAGCGTTGCTGAGTGAGTTCTAGTTTTATAAAATAAAACATACTTTTCTTTCGTTAAAACCGTTTTTTACTTTCATGCGATCATACATCATACGTACACATAGATAATAATTATATTATATTCATCGTTCATTAACTTCCGTCCATTCATTCATTCTTACTTTCATTCGTCCGTTCATCATTACATCTTTTCCTTTCGTCATCACCATGAACTTTACCCTTCATTCTCGTGATACTGGACCTAAGCCTATAAAAGACCTTCATCGGTGGTGCTCGGCACCAAATGGTCACAATACCTAAGGTAAAGTTCAGGTATACCATTGTCATATGCTATGCCCTTCAGTCTCATGGTACTGGACCTAAGCCTATAAAAGACCTTCATTGGTGGTGCTCGGCACCAAATGGTCACAGCACCTAAGGCACGCAACAATGGTTCATACATATGGTCAATCACAAAGAAAGACCCCGATGTGCATCCTCACGGGGTAGCGAACCCGCACACCGTTGGGCTAACACCTTAATGGCGTGTCCCGACATACAGTGCTTGCAAGACTTTCATTACTTCATCGTTCATTAATGCATGCATTCTTACTCATGTTCCTCTTTCATTATCTTTCTCTTTACGTTACATAATACTTCATTCATTCATTAACATGACACGTAAAGCCACAGGAAAGATAAAAATACATCATAACAAGGAACATAACATACACAGTCATCAACATCATACAGAGCAACATCATACATACATAACATGCATAATCATACAACATCATCATCATGCCCAACATGCTCTCTAAGGCCTCAACCGTCATCTTGCATGCTCTTACGGGAACCTTTACGTCAAAACTTACATCTGCACTTTCCCCCAAAAGTCAGAAGTTAATCTACACTTCTTCTCGGGTATAACAGCCCTATTCGGGCGTATGGACACCCTTCAGTCGCATGGCCTCCATGCGACTGAATATCATGCCATTGAACCAATGCGGATGAACACTTATGCGAATGAACATCCAATCGTGCGAATGGACTCTCAATCGTGCGAATGAACCTCAATCGGATGGAACTAATGCGGATGAGCACTTATGCGACTAGACCCTCAGTCGCATGACCTCCATGCGACTGGCCCCAATCGTGTGAATGGACTCTAAATCATGCGAATGAACTCTCAATCGTGCGAATGAACCTCAATCGCACCCCATTCGGCCGTATGGCCTCCAGTCGGTCGCCTAGCCCTAGCTGATGCAGAATGCAGTTCATCCCGAACCCAATCTGCCATTTTCGACCTCCAAGCTCATCTAAGCCCATTCTAAGCCTAAATCAACCATCCTAAACCTTTGGGATGCATACCACAACACCATTCAAGCACACACAAGCTCACAAGCAAGGCTCAAACAAATCATACACACACAAACACATACACAAACGGGTCAAACATGCACACACTCAAAAACCCGATTTTTAGATGTTTTCCAGCCCCAAATCATTCAAAAACTTTTAAAGGAGGGGTCCTAGAACTCACACAAACGACCACAACGAGAAGGGCTTCGATTTGACTCGCTTCTCAACGATTTTGTCTCACTCGAACCAACCCGAACCAACTTTTCTTCCTCTTTTTATCTTCTCTTTTCTTTGGCTAATTTTGGTGGGTTAGGGAGAGGGTAAGGGCTGCCCTCTCCCTTTATACCCCCACTCACCCGTCTTTCTTTCGTTGGCGAGTTCGGTCCCTCGACTTTGGACTTTATTTCTTTTCTTTCTTCGTCGACTTCAAAATAGATAAATAGCTGGGTGTTACATGATAAAAAGTATGTTCTTCTATTCTATCATTATTCTCTTTTGTTCTACCTCAAAGAAACTATCAATTTATTATTGAAATGCTTGATGTCTTCTTCTTTATTTGATTTGTCTTAGCTAGGTCTTCATTGTTGCCCTTATTTAAGAGTTGTGAGAACGAAAGTGGGGCTCTTGTATCCATTGAATTGTATACATATATAAGAAATGAGAGGTTGGGAAGAAGATGAGAAATGAGAGATAGTTGGATGTGAAATTGTTCAAAGTATATAAAAGTACTAGCCTATAGACTTGTGTGTCACTAGTCAAAACAAAAATTAAACAAAATTATTTTCTATTAAATTATAAATTATGGGTTACAATTAAAGGTAATCAATATATATAAGAAAGAGAAAAATTACCACATAAACACGTGTGCATGCATCAACTCATACCATCAAATCAAATCACCCATATCAATCATTCCTTAAAATTACTAATATGAATGTTTTGACCAACCCATTTTACCAATATAAACATTCAAATATTTTTTAACAAACATTTTAAGAAAAAGTAATAACAAATTCTAATTCTAATAAAATTTTCCAAAGATACAGGGTTGCTATAAAAATCTGTTTCATCTTAATAGAATATGAATGTGCCATTTTTAAGGGTTTTAAAATAATATTAATTTTAAAAACCTATTAAAGTTTTAGTTCTTTAAAATCTTGAATCAAACTAAAAACAATCTAGAATCAATTTGAATTGTATCTTGCCTACTTTCAATTCAAATCTCACTACCTTCATTGAAATATTCTACGTTCCATAAAAATCTTTTTTTTAAAAAACAATTTCCGGGTGGGAAAACAAATGGGAAGTACTCCTATATTATTCATATATGGTGAGATTCTATTAAGAATCTATGGTTATTGTAAGAACCTTTTAATTAAATATGGACCTGTAGTGAAACCTTTGTGGCATAAGATGATATCAAATGTCTCTTCTCTTTTATAACAGAAAAGAGCATAAATATAATTTAACAAATCCACCAAATTTAGATTTAACAAAAACATGACAAGTTTTCTCCCTATATCCCCCTATATCTTATTTTTTTATATTTAAAAACTTTACCCTCTTTTTATTTAAACACTTATAACTTTTTTATAAATTGTAATATTTTATAAAAATTTTACCATTAAACTTATCATATTTTTCTCTGTATTTTTTTATAAAAATTTCACCATTGCAAAATAAAGTTTCATACGTACGGACCATATATAGTTACATCATATTAAAATGTTAATTTTCATGTAATCTTGAAAACATCATTAGATCATATAATATTGCACTATTCTACCAAACTTTTACACCCGATATTAAACCACTATAGTTAACAATAACATCCACATTACGACAACCTAACAAACAAATGACATTACGCCATCTTATACTAATATAATATTTAGCAAAGTTGTAAAGAAAATGTAACGCTCGGAATAAAGTAGAAACGAGCCAATTAATAATAATGGACTTAGCCGAGATTATTTAAAGAAAATAAGCGGGTAATGGAGTATGGACCGAGTAGACCTCATGGGTTATGTGTTTGGCGAGTTTAAGGTCCCGTGAATGCCCGTATATATAAATGGATCAGCTTGAGCAACTCTCATTTGCAACTCAACACCCCAATTCTAGAGAGAGAGAGTAGAGAGAGAAAGTAGAGAGAATTGAAGATTTAAGGCTCGGTTGATCATGAGATTGAAGATCAGTGTTCGTGGGCATCCAAACAACAAGAAAACACCAAGAATCCAGGTAAGAAACATCATTTAATCTTTCATTTTGATGTAAACCCGGATTCTAGGGCTTGGGGTTTTTGAAAGTGGCAAAGATTCGCCCAAAACTCACGTTTTTGTGTAAGAAAACATGTAAGAAGCTTATATATAGCTTATCGGGTGATAAACCAAGGTTTTGGATGTAAAAGATTGAAGTTTTGGGTCAAAATGGGTTGGTTCATAATTTTCAACCCGTTCTGCGAAATTAAGGGTTCATCCATCGAAATTGTGTAGTCGTCCAGAGAAACTATGAAAACTTCCTGCGAAACTATAGTTTCACAGGTAGTTTTGCAGACATGGTTATCCAACGAAAGTTGGGTGAAACTAATAGCAAAGATGCCAGCGAAACTAGTAGCGAAACTGCCAGCGAAGGTGGCAGCGAAACTAGCAGCGAAACTGCTGATCTTCCAGTAAAATTAGCAGTGAAATTAGGCAGAAATTAACTCCTTTCTGTGTTAACTTATCTGCAGGTTGTGTAGTGCGACCCTTGTTTTGAAATCTTGATTGAGGAGCTACTCACTAAGTCCAGGTGAGTTCTAGATCCCCTATTTAAACATTTTGAACTAGTTTGGGGTTGGAAATGCATACCAAATATACGTTTTAAACGACCAAGATTTTAAGAGGTTTTAACAGGAAGATAGATTTTTCTATAACAAAATGTGCTATGTAAATGTTCTCAAATAAAAATTTTGCGCACTGACCTGGCAGCACGGCCCCAGCCAGGGCCGCTGCCCCTTGGACCCCACTAGGGGCTGTTGTCCCTAGGATACTGCTGTCAGGGGCTGCCACCCTCGAACCCCCGCTGTCTCACGGAGGATCGGTTATGTTCTTTGATGACTTGTACTTGTTGTGCATGTGTTGTGTTTGTGAATGGATGATACATGATGTTTGTGATGATGTGTGATGGGGTATGTAATGTTCATGTGATGTTATGTATGAATGTGTTATGTTGATTTTACGTTCCTATTATGTATTATTCCATGACTTACATGTTATGGGTATGAAATGAACGAAAAGTATTATGTAACGTAAAGCGGAAGTTAATAATGATGATAAGTGGAAAGTAAAGTAAGAAAGAATGCATGCATTAATAAAAGGAAAGTAAAGAAAGTCTTACAAGCCTTGTATGGAGATTCACACCCAATGAAGGGTGTTAGTTCAACGGTGTGTGGGTTAGCTACCCCAGAAGGATGCACACCGGGGTCTATCTTTGTGATTGACCATTTGTATGGAACCTTTGTCACTTACCCCAGTACTGTGGTCAGGCCACCGGGCGCAATATATGGGAGTTTATTTATAGACTTTAGCCCAATACTTGTTTCATGCATGACGGTGGGGTATAACACATGTCATTGGTACACTGGAATTTACCTCGCTATTGTGATCAGGCCACTAGGCGCAATGTATGGGAGTTTATTTATTTCGGCCCAGTACCTTCTTTATGGATGACAATGGGGTAAAGTTCATGGTATTGGTATGGAATGTAAAGAAATAACGATGAACGTACGTAATGAACGGTAAGAAAGGTAACAAATGATAACAATGACGTATGATGAAGCATGAACGAAGGTTAACAAACGATGATGAAAGATAATAATGTTATTATTTATGTGTACGTATGATGCTTGATCGTGTAAGAATGTAAAGGAAGGTTATAAACGAAAGTAAAAGTATTTTATTTTATAAAATTACAACTCATTCAGCAAAGCTCATTTTTTATGCATTTTCTAGTTGGCAGGTAATGGTTGCTGAGGATGACACGGGGCGACTACTTGGCTCATTTTGGATGACTTTCTTTTGTATAATATTTATGCATTGTAATGCGAACAAACGATGTTTTGTAATGAATGTTGTATTATTTTGCAAAAGCGATTATTATAATGAAATGAAATGTTTGTTTTAATGTTTTCGCTGCAATGTTTTATTAAAGTTATTGTAAATATGCGTTTTATGTGCAGTGATTGACCAGCTGTGAGCGTCCCGGGAATGGGGCCTTACAGAAAACAACTAGTTACACTATTAAATACATGAGATTACAACACTCTTACTAATAGTAGCACAATCACTACAACAAACCAAACGGCATTACATCTATGTAAAACAATGTAAACTAATGTAAACCAACATTAAAAAATATAAAACAATCTATAAAACAGCACCCCAACAAACCAATTGTCATTACACTTGATATTACACCATTCAAACTTATAGTAATACTATCATTACAACAACCTTTCAATCAAATGACATTAAATCATGTAACTACGCCACTGTAACCAAACTTTAAAACTATAAAGAAATCAAATAAACAAAACTACACCACTGTAACAAAAATTTCCTAATGTAAAACAATCTATAAAACAATATAAACCAATATGTACACTATTGTAATCACACCACGGGCACAACACAATTCTTGTAATCAAAGTAACATTACAAGACAAATCAAAGTAATATTACATTACAATTTTTGTGTTTAAATTTAATAAAAATATAACAATGACGTAACACAAGAGTTACATCAAACAAACATATATGAAAATACATTCCGAAAATAATGTTCATATAACGGAAACAATAAGTTACAAATGATACATTATGTTTATTTCATAGTAATGTCCTAATGCTTACACTAAATTATAACATATTTTTGATTACTTACACTCTTATAGTGAGTTACATCAAACAAACATGTATAAAACTAACAAAAATATGACCTAATGAAATGAAAAATATTGCAGCAATTAAAAAATACAATCTGTAAAACGATGTAAACTAAAATAACAATATTACACCACTGTACCAAAATTAAACCAACGTAAACTAATCTGTAAAACAATGTAAACCAATATCTAAACTAATCAGTAAATCAATGTAAACCAATATCTAAACTAATCAATAAATCAATGTAACTACACCACCAATGTTCTTTCAATGTAAACAAATGTAACCCAATGTACACCATTGTAAACTCAAGAAATACAAAAAAAAAACATTATTTTGGGTCTTCTGCTACTCTATAAAAAATAAAATAGTAGTTTATCTTGTTCTTCTTTTTGGTTCACAATCAAAACATACCACGTTAACAGTAAGTTCCTTGCTTTCCCATCTATAAACAATTTCTTCTTCTTTACAATATATATAAAAATCGAAGATTGAAAGGGGAAAATTGAACAAGTAACTTTGTGTAAAGAAACCTTCTAATTTCAAAAAATTAAAACGAATAATAAAACTATTAACAATATTCAGCTAGTTCTTAAAAACTTTTAAAATATATATTAAGAAATCCTTAAATGAAAATGCATAAGAACAAGAGAAAATGCTATCTAGGTTTGCATCTTTGAACGCCACTAGACCACCAGGTTGTGTGACTACCCTGAAAGTTTAATCAAATAAAATTCACATAGGATTTCTTATTTGATAACTATTGTTGATTACCTATATGTTTCATCCATGTTTTACGTATGCATGTTTATATGCACAACATTTTACCTTGCTATTATTAATTAAGTGTTTTGTGCCATTTCATGTTTACATGTATAAAATTTACGTGTGCATGTATATGTGAACTTTTGATATTACTACAAATGGTACGTGTGCATGCATGCATGCATGCAAAATGGTTCACGTATGCATGGGTAATAGTTAACCTTGTGATCATGGTAACCCAAAACTCACCA
>BJCM01267007.1:0-27258 GCA_018326385.1 Flaveria bidentis | reverse complement strand
ATACAGTTGACCCTTTCGAGGGATACAGTTGACCCTTTCGAGGGATACAGTTGACCCTTTCGAGGGATATAGTTGACCCTTTCGAGGGATATAGTTGACCCTTTCGAGGGATATAGATGGCCCATCACCCGTTTTCCATCGCGCATGCAGTTGGGGTATTGCTCATTGGTCCATACAGAAAGTAAAAGATAAAGATAAAAGTTTACAGAACATACAAGGCATACAGTAAAGAGAACGAACAGTATTTGTTCATATAGTTAATGCGTGCTCGCATATAAAGTAAAGAGTTGTATTTTACAGAAAAGAGTATTTTTATATACAACATATAAAAAGTATTTTATTACCTTTAAAACTAGAACTCACTCAGCAACGCTGACTTTTATACATTTTCAGTTGGCAGGTAATTATTGCTGAGGATGGCATGAGGGTGAAGCTACTCGGCAGGAAAAGAATGACATCCATTCGTATTTTATGTTGATGTTGTTTTGTAATGCAGTAAAACAATTCTTTTGTAAACAGTTAAACGATGATGTATTGCTTAACAACAGTGTTTTAAATACAATGAATGGTTTTTGATAAATTATTTCCGCTGCTTAAGTTTGTATAATTATAATGTTTAATGTTTTAGCTGCTGTGATTGACCAACTGTGAGGTCTCCGGGAACGGGGCCTTACAAAAGATAGAAGAGATAAAGGGTGGGGGTGAGGATGGAGGATATGTAATTTAATATATAAGGGTAATTTTATCATTTTACAAAAGTTAACAGAAAAATCTAATGTCATCAGTGTTTTGGACTCAAATGAAGATAAAATGGAAATATTAGGAGGAGATGACAATTTTAAAACTATAGGGATGCAGACGGTTAAAATAGAGAAACATAAGGGATGCAAATGGTAATTTGCTCAAATTGAAATTACCATTTTACCCCAATGTTATGTATCATATAGTTGTAAAGATAAAGATATAGAGCCAGGGTTAGGCTGATTTGCAAGTGAAAATGTTGGTCTCCTAATGAAGGATGATGTAACATTCCTCATCGATTAGGAATGAGAACAAAGTCTTCTTATATGGGGACAAATACCTTCCCTATTAGGCATGTTTAAAATCGTGAAGGGAGGGCGCCTAAGGGAGTGTCTGACGCTAAAATGGATAATATCTGTTATGGTTCTTGGACTATATATACACGGAAGGGTTTCTAAAAAAACCTTGATTTATTAGAAATTCAAATCTAAGCCATTGATTAATTTGATCGATAGTTAATATATAGAATGATATTTTAGTAAATTATCTAAAACTAAAGTAGTTTACATTAATGATATAAGCTCAAATCTTAAACAAAAGAACATTAGTTTTGAAAACCACAATCTACATTCCTATATTCATTCTTCTTTTCCTATCTCATAAATTACATTTAAAAAACAATAATTGATTTTATGTTCATCATCTTCATATTCATCAGCAATTTACGTTATCTTTATTATCTTTTTCAAATACTCCAATAGTGAATAAATATAGTGATAAGTAAACCTCCTTACATATATGTGAACACATAAGTAACTTTCTTATACACACATATATGTATACATATACATATATGTATATATGAGATATATCAAATGAGAACTAACTTTTTTTACGAGAACTCTAGTAAACAATTTCAACTACTAGTTTTCAATGATAAAATTATAATTAACAAAATCATATTAAAAAAGATTATAAATAAAAAAAATATAACAAAAGTAAAACCAAAAAAATGTTTCTTTCATTTCCCTCTTTCATAAAAAAATAAAAAAATAAAAAAATTAAGAAAAATAAAAAAATCTCTTTTTTTACGAAATTCAATTTACATATGTGTAATAATGGATTTACACATGTGTAAATATGATATTACACATATGTATAACCAGATTTACACATGTGTAAATAACGGCTCATTAATTTAAAAAAATATATCAATATAGCAGACGTTGGAAAGATAAAAAATACTAAAATTAATGGTGATTTTTTTTGAAAAAATAATGTTGTGAAAAAAAGTTGTGAACATAAAAAGATGAAATTGACATGTGAGTTGCATGTGACTAAAATATGTGGTTAATATTGATTCCTAGAGTTCTCACAAAAAAACATAGGTTCTCAAACTATAAGACATAACTAGTACAAGCTAATATATCGAACTAAAAAAATACACATATGTAGACATGGTTTCGTATATGTAACTTGATTACATATATGTAACAATCACAAACATATAGAACTTAAGTATATATAACTGGAGTAAACGCATATACACATTGTTTCACGTATATATAACTTGAGTTATGCATATGTGACTATTTTACATATATGTAATTTTACTACTTTTAAGATAATTTTCTAAAAAATACGATATCCATAGTATTTTGATAATATGCATATATGCACTCATTGTATTGCATATATGAATATTTCAAAGTTTTTCTAAAAGAATTGGGGGGAGTTGTGATAAATTAAAGATACAATGAAAATATAAAATCAAACCATTATAGTATTATAATTTATTATTGAGCTGTTATGTGCATTGCTCATGTGGTTTTTACTAGTTCTTTACATAATTGTGTTTCTCAACTTTTCAAACCTTTTTATTAATAACTAACATTTTGTTTCAAAACAAATCGTTTTAAAAAACTTGATTATAACTCCCAATTTTAATTATAAATATTGATGTTTAAAAACCCTAATTTTAAAATATTTTGTGTTTTAAAAAAATTATGTTTTATAAAAATTTCTTATTTCATAAAAAAATTATTTCTTTAAAAAGACATTTCAAAATAGCTGTTTCTTAATTTATTAAAACATATTTTAAGTTTATTAAATTTTTTTATAATATTATTAGTAATTATAGTATTTATTAATAAAAAAAGTGATATAATTTTGTTGAGTAGTATTGTAGTTCTGTCACATGTACTTCATTTAGTTTTATATTATTAATAGCATATAAAAATAAAGATAAAAATTAATGATTTGATTAGTATTGAAAATATCTTGATTTCTATCTTTACTAACTAGATATTTTTTTATATTTATATTTATCCAATATTGTTTTCCGATTTCCTAATTGTTTCCGTAGTTTTCTAATTTTTTTGTTATTATTGAATATCTGTCGTATAATTAAGCTTGCAGTCTTTTTGATTTTCAAAAACCATAACTTTAGAGGTTTAGTTTCCTTCCCAATCTATATATCTTAGTAATTCATATCTTAAATTTTTCAAAACTAAAAAACTCAATTTTATCATTATTCAACCTTTATACAACTGTTACTACATGTCAAAGTCCGAAAAAATAGTGTGTATCTTAATACTAGACGATTTCATCATTATTCAACCTTTATCAAAACATTGCAACCAATACCAATCAACATAGAACACAAAAGCTGTGTCACTTTAATTTGAGTGTAAACGAAAGAATTGCAAGAAAAAAAATATATATTTGGTTCAAGCTTATACATAACAAGAATTAAGTCCCCTCCTTTCAGGCTTAAAACCGCATCAAATATAATTAATGTCACACCACTACCAGTTACCACCAACACTAAAATTGTGAAGTGTTAACGCGAATAAATTATACCAAAACGTAAAAATTGTTAAACAGAAAAATCAGATGTAAAAACGTTGAACCACACACGCGATGCGCCGTGTTAGCTCACAAAATTTTACGAAAAAGCCTAAACCAAAACGTAAAATGTTGAAACACACATACATGTTGCATTGTGCTAACTTGCAAAACTTAAAACGAAACGTAAAACGGAATTTTACAAAAAATAAAACGTATATGAGACTAAAGTTAGAAAGTAAAAAAAGTCATTAGGTTAAAATAAACAAAATTTCCCCCGAACACACAAGAAAGAATGCCACTCGGGCTTTAGGTTTCGTTCTTGCTCTGGCTTGCCATAAGCATTGAACTAAAGTTACATGTTAAAAGTAAGAAAATTTAATTAAATAAGGTTAAATTACAAAAATGAAAAAAATTAAATAAAAAAAGTAAAAAATAACAATAAAATTTTAAAATCACTCTATAATCTAAATATTTCACCATAATCCATAAATAATTTAATAACTAGTATAATATAATTTAAATATCTTAAAATACTTTCGATGTTATTCAAGTTTAAAAATAAACCACTCGTGTGATACACGATATTTTAATCCAGTTAAAATATATAAATCTAAAAAAAAGAAAAAAGAAGAAAAAACTTCCGCTCCACGTACCCACGTATCACGTTTATAGCTCTGTATGTTACCCCCTCCTCCTTCCTACCACCACCTCCACTTCCGTACCAAAAACCTTCAAACTCACATCCACCATTTCTAGGGTTTCAAGGTCCTTTCATGGCGTCTTCCGACGACGAAGGTGAAATCATCATCAACCACCTCACAAACTACCACTTCCTCAACTCCCACAACGCACTCGTTCCATTCTCAATCCTACCGCTTCACTGGACCGATCACACCGACGTCACCCGAACCGCCGGTTCGCCGGTTTCCTTGCTCGGAGCGGCCGACGGAGGCCTCCGGTCGGTCTACAAGGAGGCGATCGCCTGGCGGTTGGAGCTATCGTACGCCGTGCCGGAAGTTTACGCGCTGTCGAAGGGGAGTAGACGGAACGTGTGGATAAAGCATCAGAAACCGAGGAGGAGTTATGAACAAGTGGTGAGGAGTGTGATGGTTGTGATCCGGTGTCTGCATTTTGTGAAGAGGAATGCTTATGCTTCTGGAGATGAGATTTTGAGTCATTTGATGAAGAGTTTGAGGTGCTTCTTGTGGTTTGTGTTGGAGTGATTGAGTGGTTTGATCGGGTTTTTTTTTTGGTTTGTGTTGGTTGTTGAGATGTTTGCTGTTGTTGATCGTGCAGTTTGTGTGATTTGGGTGAGTCTCTTGAGAAGTGTCTCTCTGATCACTTGCCGTTGGTTCGAAGTGCTGTGGCTTACGATAAGGATTTGGCGAAATCGAAGGTTTGATCTTCGTAAAGCGATCAAAACCAGAGCGCTAGTCCGTTGGTGGCTAGGGACTAGCCGTGGGTACCAACCGGGGGTTAATCAGGGTTATTCGGATCGAAGTTTTTATATATAAGTTTTTGTTATATATATAAATACACGCATTTTTATATGTAAATCTAATAAAAAAGTTCAGCTTAATATATAAATACACACATTTAGCAAGATTTTTTAAGTTTGGCCGGAATCTTGGCATATCGCCGGAATCACATACTTTTGGCGGATTAAGACCGCCTAGGTCTGATTTTTACATCTGTTAACCGTCCGATTAGCGATTAACCGTCCGATTAGCGATTAACCGTCCGATTAGCGATTAACCGTCCGATTAGCGATTAACCGTCCGATTAGCGATTAACCGTCCGATTAGCGATTAATCGGGCGGAATCACAGACTTAATGCCAATATTTGCAACACTGGTAAAAACTAAAAATGCTGGTCCTTTTAATCCACAATTAACGATTGATCTTAAATTTGTGTCATGTTACACTAAAAGAAAACGTCACTTGTTGATTGGAAGGAGGAATTGTATTTAGTGCTTAATTTTAGTGTTACTATGCATGGATTGACACCTGAAGTTTTGGCAGTATCTTGAAGCGTTTCTGAAGGAGAATGAGAATCCTGGGAGAAGAGAAATTCTTCATGAGGTCAATAGCATTATCTTTTCCATGTTTTTCTCTTGTTATTGTACCAGGTTCATTCTTGTGCTTTAAAATTTACCTATATTGAAGGAATTCTGTCTCTTTCTTTCGCATTGAAGGATAAGCGAACGTCAGACGAGTTCAATTTCATAGCTTCTGGCTTTGATGATGACTTTGATGACGAAGTTGATGATGAGCCTGAAGGAGTATTTGATTCTGTCTGTGCATTCTGTGACAATGGCGGTGATGTTCTCTCGAATGGATTTAATTCCTTTGTAGGGTGACTTAATGGGGACATCAAATAGATTATTTATATCCATAGTGTTGGGTTTCTCCATGTTTGCTTAGGCATTAACATTAAAACAGTGCCTGATGTGAATCAGTTCTGTTACTCAATTTATAATATGTGTGTGTCTCTCTATACATATATATATATGTGTTTGTGTGTGTGTTAGCTTAAACCAGTTCTCCACACATGACAGGTGTGAAGGACAATGTATACGATCTTTTCATCCAACTGTACAGAGCGGAGTTGACACTTGTTGTGAGTCCCTTGGCTTTGCAAATGCAGCTCAATACGAGGTATGAACCTCTCTGTATCATGTCTATCTTTTCATTCTTATCATGTTCACTTGGCTTGAGAAGTATCATCTATGAACACTGTTCGCAGGCAATTGCAACTTTTCTTTGTGATAACTGTAAACATCGGAAACATCAGTGCTTTGTTTGTGGAGATTTGGGCTCCTCTGATAAATCTTCTGCTGCTGAGGTTCTACTATTACCAACCCTAAAAACAAATAGAATATTTTATATATGTTCTTCCCAAATGCAATTGATTTATTGTTAATGGTATAGAACATTGTGCAACAGATGTGCTCAGTACTTCTGATATTTGCGGAATGTATATATATTTAACCCCTGTATCGTGGCATGGTGTGAGATATATTTGTTATGAAATCCCCACCTGAACAGTTGAACTTAGAGACGAGTTCAATAACCTACAGTTTGTTGATGATGCCTATTGCAAGATTTCAGCTGAAACCAACAATCCTTCTACTTTTTTGCACTTTTGTATATGGAGTTCATGTGGAGTTTGGATGCATCATTGATGAGTACGCTGTTTTTCATTAAAATATTGTTCATTAAATTTGCATCTTAGGCCTTCCCTTGTGTTTCTGCAACTTGTGGCCATTTTTATCATCCTAAATGTGTTGCAAAAGCGCTCTACCCGTCTGATAAAATCCTGGCAACACAACTTGAAAGTCAAATAGCCGCAGGAGAATCTTTCACTTGTCCCATGCATAAATGCCTTCGTTGTCAAAAAGGAGAAAATAAAGATGAATATGAATTGCAATTTGCAATCTGTAGGCGATGCCCCAAGGCATATCATCGGAAATGCTTGCCTAAGTAATTACAGTATTGCCCTTGATTTTCATGTCTTCAACAAAGAACCTGGATTTACTAGTTACGAATATATGTTCAGGACAATTGCTTTCAACAGTAGTGCTGATGGAACGATCAAACAAAGAGCATGGGATGATCTCTTGCCTAAGCGCATCTTAATGTATTGCCTGTAAGTTATCTTGCCGCATAATTGAATATACATATGGACATATGGTATGAGATGCTAACTAATACTGTTTCCAGGAAGCATGATATTATTCCAAATTTAGAGACACCAAAAAGAAATAATCTTTTATTTCCTTCTATTAAACGAAAAAGGAATCAAGAAGGAATTATAACAGATATAATGATACAAAGAAGGAGCAAGGCTTTTGGAAATCTTAATTTACCTGAAACCGGAAATATGCCAAAAGTGACTGAAAGACGGTACAACAGAGTTGTTTATGGTGCTACTGCACCGGTAAAAGTCAAGTCTTTAACCATGCACAAAGAGACGTCTTCCTTTCATGGCAACAAATCCATGTTGGGAAATTTGGAGCAACCTTCTAACATGGTTAGAAGCAAGTCATCACACACAGATACACAAATAGTACAATGTTTTTCAATAATGCCAGTGAAGAAGACGGTAGCGAGTACATCTCCTAAATTAGATGCTGGCATGAAAACGAGGTGCTTATGTCTTAATTCTTATGTTGCAAGCTTTTTGTTTATTCACTTTTCAAGTGTCATCATGCATTACAATTAATCTTGGGTCATATGAAAGGTCTTATGTTAGACAGTTAATATTAGGTCTTATGTTAGGTTGTATGAAAGGTTCCATGTACTATAGTTATACCCTTTTTAATCACTTTGTAAATCATAATACACAACCCACAATCATACAATAACATAATCAAGTGATTACCAGGTTTATTTTCATGAATTTTTAATAATATTTTGGTGTATAGGATTTTGAAGTTAATGAAAGATTCCACATCTTCATTTGATTTTGAAGAATTCATTAACGAGAAGAAAAGGAGATGTACTCATGAAATATATGCCCCACAATATGGATTGGATAAGACTATAACCATGGGAAAGGTGGAGGCTTCCGTAAAGGTGGTAAACCAACTGGTCTAAATGACAAATTTATAAAGTTAAATAAGTTTAAACTCACAAGGTGGTTTTATTTGTATTTTTTTTTTACTTTCACAGGCTGTAAAAGCAGCCTTGAATAAATTAGAAGATGGGGATAGTGTTGAAGATGCAAAAGCCGTTTGTGAACCAAATGTTCTTAATCAGCTCATTAGATGGAAGGTATGGTGAAAGATGATCCATATGTTAGTTTTTATGCTATTTCATTTATGCTTTAATTTCATTTGTCTTTTGTTTTATGAAGGTTAATATTTCCTTCAAGTTAAGAGTATTAACGTCACCGTAGTTTATCTATTTAGTTAGCGAAAGATATCAAACGTGATACTTCTCATTGATTATCCAAGAATATATTGATACATGCATACAATAGAATAGGAAACTAAGCTATCAACACAGAGAAAGTTTCTATACTAACCATACAATGATAATCTAAAAATAATACATTATATGTGAATAAATATGGGGGTGTGCAAGAAACCGAAGTAACCGAATTGTAACCAAAATAACTGACGCCTCTGAACCGAAAAAACCAAAGCCAATAAGAAACCGATGGTTTGGTTTGATGGCTTTTTAAAAATGCTTTTTTTTGGCTAGGTTTCGGGTTTACTTATAACAAAAGCCAAAAAAATCTAATCAAAACCATACAACCAAACTTGTAAACTTAGAGGTGTATTTAACTATCCATACACTTAAAAGAATGATTAGCATTATAGCATATTAGTTACTTATTTAACTTGTTTTATCTAAAAAGATTAATTTTTAAAATTTTGGAATAATCTTTAAACTTGTTTGTTTAAATCGATAGATTAAAGTGTTTTATTGAATTTCTAATATTGTATTTTATGGATCACAATTAAATTTAATGTCAAGTAATTTCTAAGAATATATAGATCATGTTTAAAGATCAATAAATTATGGTAATTCTAGGGTTTCTAGCTTAAATTCATTACTTTGGACCTATTTTTTCTTTAAAAATTTTAAGGCCAAATAGTAAAACTGAAAAAAAGCTGAAACCGAAACAAATTGAAAACAAAAATCGAACGATAAGGTTGATACCATGAAAGATGTCAAACATGATTCTTCTTATTGATTATCCTAGAATATACAGATACATCATACATGCATATAATTGAATAGGAAACTAACTAAGCTATAAGCATGCGAAAATATCTATACAAACCATATAATGATAATCTACAATAATACAATATATATTAATAAATAATTAAATAATATCACTAACGGTCAACCATCCTCCTAGATGATATTTAAATTCCCCTCAATAATGACTAATAGTGAATCTAATATAGTTATTGTTATTTTTAGAGAAAAGGGGTAGTTTCGGATTGAAACTTTGCAAAGAGGGAAATGTTACATTTGTTTTGGACATCCAAGACGACCTTTTCACATTTAATTTAAGACGGATGGAATGTTAATATTCTATATCTTGATGTATCAGGAGTAAAGGGAGTAAATGTTGTTTATGACATGTAATTCTTTGATCTCATTCCTTGCAAACCACTTAAATTTATTTTCCTTTTGCCAGTAATCCTATCAATACCTAGTACCTATGCTAGTGCAATCAATATATATAAATTATAAAGATCTATTTGCAAGACATCATGTGACATCCTTATTAAAAAGGTCCATCTTTAAGCTGCAAAATGGTTTAGGTGTAGGTTTCATGCGCCTTGTCTATTATTGTTTTTAAATAATTTGTAGAGAAGGATTTTTATGATCTATTTCTAATAATGTGCAGAAGAAGTTGCGTGTCTTTCTCGCCCCCTTTATCCATGGAGCACGTTACACCTCCTATGGATGTCATTTCACAAAGGTAGACAAGCTTAAAGAGGTATGATCTCTGTGCTCCTTGTGACTTTCTGATTGATGATCTGTAAACACAAAACAAAATGATTATGCCATACGTTATATCTTTCTACTTAATTCCCAAATAATTATGGAAATTGAATACCTTTAGGTTATGAATTAATCATGATTTCTTGATCAAACATGTTAATAAATCATTTGTAAAATAAAATGAAACATCTAATTTCATAAACCCTTGTGGAAGAATACGCCTGATGCAAAAGCACATAGGTTTTTATTGAATTTACTTTGATAGGATAACCTTTTGTGGCTCAGCTTCACTTGCTCCTGTGTTTAAGCAATTTGATTATCACAACTACCAATGTTCTATGGAGATGTTCATTTGTATTTTCAAAACCATTTCATTTGTATTTTATGTTTTGAAAGTTGAGCTGACAATAGATTTCTAGGGATCTAAGGTTGTGTGAAGCTTATGGCTTTGCTTTTATTGTGTGAAGCTTATGGCTTTGCTTTTATTGTGCAGAGATAGGCTACATTGGTATGTGGAAGATGGTGACATGGTAAGAAACTTCCATTGTTTCTTTTTTGCTATGGTTGTCGAGCAAGTCATTTTACTAAGTTGGATTTATATTCTCTAATTCGATTATACTATACTTTATGGAGATCTATACACATATACTTATAGTGGAAATATGTAAATGTTTGCCCTTCACTTTTAAAATGGTTACACACATAGTAGATCTTTGAAGTATGCATATGATTACATGAACGATTAATTTAAATAGGCAACAATAGTATTTTTACTATTAATTAGTACTATATATAGGAAATTAGAATATAAAGTCATCTTGCTTGATCGATATGATACTCTCTGATTAAATTAGGCACCATGACACGGTTGCTTCTTCAAAGCAGTTAAATGAAAAACTTCCTTGTGGGCTTGTGCGTAGTGGAGGTTTCTTATGTTGAGTGTATCAGGTTCATGTTTGATGTTCACAGTCGTGATATTTTTTGCGCGAAAATCAATTATTAGATTAGTCTTCTGTATGTGCCTTGGCCTTTAGGAAACATCTTGTTTCAAATAGGATCCCACTTGAATCAGGATCTATACATGTTAGTTTTACTTGTAATTTGCAATTTGGGTAGATATTTAGCAACAAAGAAAATTGCTAAATTACCATATACGAAGGAGCAAATTTTCCAATAGAAAAAGTTTAGGAACTTTGAACAATTTATACTTTTGGCATTGGGTAACCAACTTTCACTTTTCTAGTCACTTGTGTCAAGGTTATGACTTACTTGAAATAGAGATGGTTCAAGTATATTAATGTTTGTTACCTCACGTGAAACATGGAGAGATAGATAGTGACTTTATACATTGGATTCAAGCAGGCTGGTGTAGTGGAGGGCGGCCTCAGTGGTGCTTTGTGACAAGAACTTCTCAACTAGATTAAAAGGGAGATTTTATAAAGTTGTGGTTCCCATAGCTATGCTATATGGAACAGAGTGTTGGCAATCAAAAAGAATCAAGAGCGTAAAATGGAAGTAGCACAAATGAGGATGCCGAGGTGGATGTAGGGGACTAGTAGAGACCCTAGATGTAGTCGAAAGGAGAAGTAGAGGTAGAAATGATTTGCTAGATTTGTGAGGAGAAGATTAGAAATGATTTGCTAGATTTGCACCTCTCCGAGGAGAGATAGGAGTATATGGAGAAGTAGGATTAAGGTAAAGGATGTTAAGGGGAGGGTTTGGATGCATCTTATATGGGTATTAGCGGTAACCCTGCATTCTAGTTCTTGTTTGTTTATTGTTACCTTCTTAGGGTTTTTGTTGGCTTCGTTTAGATTATGCTCTATTGTGGTCCCTCGTTTGTTTATTGGTATCAATTGTATAATGATTGATCATTGATCATGTTATATTGTTGATCATTGTATGCGGTTGCTTTCTTATATTGATTGCTTCGTATGTGCTGCCCGATTCGAGTACTGCAGATACTGCCTCTAAATCTTGTATATTTTATGTATTGATTGCCTCGTTGTGTGTTGGGTTCTAGCCCTATGGGTGATTGGATACTTTAATGAGCCCTGGAGTTGAGGGTCTTGCTGGAAGCAGTCTCTCTAACCTACGGGTTAGAGGTACAACTTGTCAACATCCTACCCTCCTCAGACCTTGTTGGTAGTTTTGCTATCGATGGGATGCACTGGGTATGATATTGATATTGATTGATTGACCTTACATGAAACATGATTGAAATCGGCTAACTTATTATGCAATTTCCCTTTAATAATCTTTTTTTGCCGAGAACAAAGTCGACTTGGTATCTATCCGAAACCACATACCTGTTCCTATCTGCACACTGCTTTTCCTGATCATGGTTAGAAATTTTAGAGTATTTGGTTTCTTTTTCATTAATTTATTTAAGAAGCTAGGAAGTTTTAGGACATGACAACTTCTCAGCTTTGTTAGTGGAGGTAGTATTCTTACATTGGTATGCCATTAGTCAACTATTATCTTTTTACCTGACTTCAAAAGAAAGTAGCAGTGATTGAATACAACAGCCCTACAGTACTCTGTATTTTATAATATATGCAGTGTTGTAAAAATCGGCCTAGTTGGCCGATTAATCGGTGATTAATCACTAGTCGGTCGGGTACCTTAGCGATTTCATGTAATCGGTGGATAAAATCGGTAATTGGACCTAGTCGGACAAAATCAGAGCAAATCGGTCCTAGTCGGTCCTAATCGGCCACTAATCGGCGGCTAGTGTTTGAAATTGGTAATTGGACCTTAGCGATTTCATGTTCCGGTCACATTTTGGTCAGATTCCGGCCAAATGTTTGAAATTACGGCCAAACCTTGAAAATTTTGGCCATATGTGTAAATTTTGGTCAAATGTGTTTGCGTATATATAAATCTGAACATTTTTGTAAAAAATTAATATAAAAATGAGTGTGTATATATATAAAACTAAAAATTACTTATAAAAGTTCCAATCCTATTAATCCCTAGTAATCCTGATTAATCGCTAGTCGGTACTCCACCTCTTGACTAGCGCCTACGTAATTACTGGACATATGGTAATCCTAGCGATTTTTACAACCATGAATATATGCATGGGCATGAGGAAAAACATGTTGGGAGATGGTGGGGTTAAAGTGATCAGAATCCGGTGTACCTTAAAATCTTGCGTTTGTGTCACAGCAGATAAGAAGAATGTCCTGATCTTGCCTAAGATCATAATGTAGGGATCCTATTAGATAGATTAGCAGTGAACCTGAAGCACTTTTTGACTGAATCAGACTAAATTACACAAGGGAGTGATCATGTTCATAAAAGAAACACATGCACTTTTTTTAAGGTTCTAATTATGTTTGTGGGGTTAAATGTTTACGGGTCAAAAGTTGATCAAATGGGTCATGGGACAGAAAACTGGATCTGTCCAAAATCTATTTTTGAAATTAATAATTAGATAATCAAATATAATAAAGTAGTCAAAGCATAAATCAAGCAATGCTTGATTTAAGCTATGATTCTCTTTTATTATTAGGAGTTATTTTCTTCCTCATAAATAGATGGTAGTAATAAGATGCAAGGGGTACCAAAAAGTATTTCCTTTGTTCTACTTAATAAAATTATGTGTGTGCGCTTTTACTAGTTATTGTGCCAATTGTCTAACATTTTTTAGGGTAGAATAATATATATAGAATGATTTAAGGAATCTCTATTGAAACTGCTCGTCTCTACTTCAGCTGACCAAAAACGATTATTATTAAACTACTATGCTAAGTGTTGACTTCAACATTTTTGAAAGTTGGTTCTGTGGTTCAGTTTACATTTTATTGCCATATGTTGCCGTTCTGGTTTCCTTGTGCACAGTTCTTTCCAATCTTTACAATCATTGTTTGCATGTTCCTATCTTTTATACACATACCTGTGAACTTTCCATCCTCTGTTATTAGATAGTGGACTTTTGCTGTGGGTCAAATGATTTCAGTTGCTTTATGAAAGAAAAGCTTGACACCATGGGAAAGAGGTGCAAATTCAAGAACTATGATCTCATCACCCCAAAGGTAGTGTAACTTCATCTTTAATCTTTACAAATCTGTACCAGATTCACACCATAATAAAATATGATTACTGTTTAAGAAAGTGAATTTATTTGGTTACATTGCTATCTCAACTTTGTTCACCTTTCCGTATAGAACTCGTTCGAATTTGAAAAGAGAGATTGGTTTAGTGTTCCTGTAGAAGCACTACCTGATGGTTCTCGTCTGGTACTATACTTAAAAACTTGGCTTGCTTGCTTATTGTTTTTCTCTTGAAGGATAGTACTAGAGGTGGTATAAAGAGTGGTTCGGGTGGCTGGTCATAACGAATAAATTATTGCGACGTTGAATTTGTTCAGGTGTTGTGTCGGATTGACACAGAACCTTTTTTGTCCAAAAAGTTCAGTAATTTAATCAACAGTTTGTGTGTCAAATATGATTAATACAAATAAAATAAAATCAATTAGAAGGTTTTATGTGTTAAAAACACACTTTGGGCTACTTTTACCATTTGATTTTTGTATCCTTTTTATTCATTAGAGTTAAAAAAACCAAATTCCAATTAATCTCATAAAGTATTAGAATTGAAATCACTACCGAGGCTCTAACTAGAGCGGAAATGTTTCTAATAGTTGCTTCGTTGAAAAGGTAATGGGACTAAATCCTCCATTTGGAGTTCAAGCATCTCTAGCAAACAAATTTATCAATCATGCTCTCAAGTTCAAACCGAAGCTCATTATCCTTATTGTTCCACGAGAAACTATAAGGTACAACATTAATCCTTCACTTGCTTGACATTCTGTTATATATTTTATATCAACTCTTGTTTGTGTTACTATACCAGACTCAACTGTAAAAGCCCCGCGTATGATTTAATTTGGGAGGAACGTGACATGCTTGCTGGAGAGGTCTTATTTACTACTCTTGTTAACATTAATGTCTAAAAAGTTAACAACTAATTACTTACAGCCTTTTTACTTCCACTTGATCTGTCTAGTCGTTTTACCTACCTGGATCAGTGGACATTATGGACCAGCCATTGAATGATTGGAATGTCAAACCGTTACCACTCTCGCTTTGGAGTCGGCCTGACTGGACCGCCAGACACATTCAAGTAGCTGAAAAACATAGCCACATACACCAAAAACAAAACAAACCACACCAAGATGCTTGTTTTGACTATTTTTCTGATATTATGACCAATCATCTGGATATCTCCATCTTAGACGTCGCCCCAGAGGAACCTAAAGCTACTATATTTAACCGTGAAAACACAAATATGACATCACACACTTTTGATGACGTGGTTGATATGGAGCTATCGAGCCCAGTAATTCACCCAACTAACCCTCCGTGCACCCAGCCGAGCTATTTGGGACATCCAGGCTTTGGTCCACCACATGATGCATATGCAAATGTTCCATATGATCCGTATGTGAATTACGGGCCAGGTGTTGGGTACACTCAATCGGGTCAGTATGCTAACTATGGTTACTCCGGTAGCAGTTTCTACTATGGTCAACCAAACTATGGTTACCCTGCATATCCACCCAACAGTTCAATTAATCCACAGGGTCCAACTCATACTATCTACAGTCAACCAAATTTTACAGGTGACGGTACCACGTATCCCAATCATAGGTATAGTTAAAATTTGTTTTTTTTAAATCACAAATAGATACTTGAAACCGCCCCTTCCCCCTGCTTTGCTGCACCTTGATTTAAAAAGTTAAAACATTCTCTGTATGATTGAAATGATCTAATTTACACTGATTTGAAGTTTGGAAATTTAGTTGCATTTCTTGCAACTTCTGTAACATGTTTCTTACATAGAATCACCCGATTCTCACTCTCGAACACAGATAACGATTCACGAAGCCCTGCTAGCCCTCATATGGAAACGATGCTATATATATACTACGGTATGTAGCTTATTTCTTGTTCAATCAACTAGCTATGCCTAGTTTACTTGTATTTTGTCGCCTTAATCTCTGATCAAGTTCTGCCATTACTGCGGTTTCTTGTTTTTTTCTTTGTTTTGATAAATTAGTTGTCATAAAGCTGATTTGTTCAAAGGCAACCTGCAGGCATAAATGAAGTTTAACAAGAACACAAGCATGTACTACTGTGCCTGCATGTGTGTATACAAACACAGACTTACAGTTAACAGGTCATCAGGATCAAATAAATGATGAGTGGTATTCTGTATTATCTTGATCACATCCCCGAGATGATGAGTCAGCAACAACTCTTCTTCCTTCATCTGTAACATCGACATAACCCTTTTATACGCTCTTCAACACGAAAAACATCCTTAAAATACGAGAACATTACCTTGAAAATTGCGAGAGCTACGTTAAACAAGATTTTAGCCCCTTCATAAAATAGAACATCCCACACTCTCATAGTTGTCTGCATAAGTATAAAAAGATTAATGAAACATGTACAGTTGTGGGTGTGTTACTAATGTAAATGTCTGATTACCTCTGAAGGTAAGCTCTTAGAGAACAGGCAAAGAAACCACTCGGTAGCTACGAGGGAAACATCGAACCCCAAAGCTTCTAAGTGTGCAGATAACCTGCATTTTTCAAAACACGAAACGGAGGAATGAATAGATACAAGAGAAGAAAATGTTCAGAGAAGGAAGAACTACCTCGGATACTTTTTAGTCATCAAATCTTTGAACACCCTTTGTTCAACATGGCAACCCGATAAATTATGTGTGTAACAATCATTGACCAATACGTCTTCTAGGAGAACCGCCAACATCCAGAAAGCATCTTCTTCGGTTTTCATCACTAGTAACAACAATGCTGCCACATAATTTAAACCCTGCAAGACCAAGTCACCAACACATTTATTATTCCTCTTGACGAATGATTTGAACGATAAATAGACATGGGTCCCACTATTGATGTAAGTTTGTGTAAAACGCATGGGTAATTGTATGAACAAATGACAGACTGTTAGCGTCATAAGAAACTAACCTGACAATAACCAACATCAGAATCACGAAAAGAGTACCCAACTAGAACACGCCTCACCGCAGCATGCCCCTCTGGCGTGTCCAACCACGGATGACCTGGGAACGTCCGCGGCAGGTCCTGCATCCATTCACCAAACGATCATTCAACATTAAAACATCCATCAAAACATCACATAAACACGAATCACACAAACTTACATGATCAATCTGTTTTGTGGCAGGGGTAACCTTATCTTGAACAGCAACTATAAGATCATTATAATAACTATCAGGCACAGTAGACTTCTTCTTAGCAGCCCCGGATAACGAAAACCACACTTTATGCCGTAAAGCTAGAGGGATACCCTTCCTAACCAACTTCTTTAAGGCCATAGCATTCACTAAACCTGAAAACTTAAGTGATGATGTAACGGCACTTGAAGTTGCATAAGTGTGTAAATACCAATTTGCCCCTTTGCTAGCTTCCATTGCCCACCAAACCTTACTTTGTTCCCTCATCTTCTCCCTCACATCATTCAATATGTTCACATCATCAACATTACCTTCAACTGTAAACCCATAAAGATCTTGAAACTTTACAATAATATTTGCTCTTCTAGCATGAATACTAGGCCTTAAGATTGGTGTTTCTTGTTGGATTGTATACATCTTTGGGTTGAATTTGAAGGATCAAAGAAGGTGGATTAATGGGTGTTGTGTAGAATATTAATTAATCTTGAAAAATCAAGAAACTGGATTTGTGGTGAAAGAAACAAGAACAAATGGGATGTTCATGTTCAATTCTTAAGAAGATAACATACTTAAATGGTTAGATGAATTTTGAAATGTTTTAACGTTTCTCCAAATGGGTGTTTGAGAAAACTTGAATTTGAAACTAAGAAAAGATGACATTGTGTTAGATAGTGGCAAACATAAACAAGAGACAAAAGGGAACATTTTGGATTAAATAATATATGTATAAAATAAAAAAACGCTCCACGAAATCTCCACTAGCATTTGTTTTTTATGTGAATAATTAAACTAAAATTCATGAAAACAATCATTTTCTTGACCGTTAATATGTAGAGACATGAAGAACAAATACAAAGCCTCGGTTTATGTAGTAACGGTATTATGAGCTTGTAATCAAATTCATCTAATGGTTAAAATTGAATGGAAAATTATTTGTTAAATAAGACATTTAATTATATGAGTATAAACAAAAAGAAATTTAAAGGAAGTTAGAATGGTTGTTTTGGACTATTGTTAGTCGATATATTTTAATGGAAATTTACAAACTTTATGGTGTTTTACATGATCTAACGGATATAACGATCAACTTATAAATTATAATTATTTTGACCAATCAATGTATGATATAACTTGACATATAACTGAAAGCCTAAAGGGGTCCGGCCGGGGACTGCTCAATCTCATAAATTATTATTTAGTATATAGATTATATAAAAAATATTTTGTAGAACGAAAAAAACTGTATTCCTCATGTATATTATCTATATGAATAATAAATTAGATAAATATAAGTATTTTCTCACGATAAACTAGAAAATATAAAAAGCAATCCCATATTTTTCAAACTTTTTTACATCTTTATAATTCATCAATTTGAACCATTCTCATCGCGAAAATAACAATTTGCTTCTTATCGGTTACTATTATTGAGTTTTTTAGTATGACAAATCACCTACTCATCTAACTAAGATAGTAATTAATTTACACTAATCTGTCATAAGCGGGATTAAACCCTTGATCTCAACAGAAAGAAGCATCACTCGAACTCCTATAACAAAGCCTGAATCCCCATGACTTTTCACTATGGTGTTAGATGAATGATGACATGGGTTGAATTTTTTTGTTTTTCATGTTTTTGATTTACTATGTTTTTGGGTTGTAAACTAATCTTTTAATCTTTTTAAAAATGTTTCCAATATAGTTGAACATAAAGAAGTTAGTAGATTTTATTATTGGGTTTAGGAGCATATAGGGGAAATCGCATTTTGGAATGCAACTCATAAAACAATTTTTTTACAATCACTCTTCTGTCTCCCATCGAAATCTGACCCGGAATTGCACCATTTTTTTGGTTTATTAGAGGAATCAAGAGGGAAAAGAAAAATATCAAAATCAATAATTCTATGTAATATACATGTGTATGTAACTTAATGGATTACGTACATCTAACCATGTTCTGTGTATTATATGTAAAGTTGTAGATTACATACATGTAACCACACACACACACACACATATACATACATATATATATATATATATATATATATATAACCATGTTCTTTGTGTTCTTTGTCTTCATGGTGTTTTTCATGTTCTTTGCCTTTACCACGTTGAAGAGAAATCACTATATGCAGTGATTTTGAAGTCGTGTTCATCATCTGATTGCAAAAATTGCTTGAACATAGTGTCTTGTTTTTCATGATTTTTGAAATTGTTAAGTCTGATTAAAATGATGTTGTCTGGAAATTGAAAGAGAGAGATGAGATACTATCATTTATTTAGAGAGAAGGGAGGAAAAGGATCAAGAGATTTCAAAAACTTTTTTAGAATAAGAACTCATACATTTATATATTTTTATATTTTTAGAATAAGATGGTGAGGTCTTCCACATTCAATGAGGCCAAGCAAATAAATGTTATAGTCATAAAATCACTATAGAAGAAATGAAAAGGCTCTTGAAAAGATGGGAAGAGCGAAGGTGGTGAGCCCCGACAACATTCCCATCAAAGCATGAAAATGTTTGTAGCAAGAATGAGTTAGTTGGCTAATAGGATTCTTTAATGTTATATTTAAAACCCACAAGATGCCAGAGCAGTGAAGGAAGAATGTTTCAGTCACAATTTACAAAAACAAAGGCGACACACATTATTGTGGTAACTATAGTGGGATTTACCTCTTAAGTCATACTTAGAAATTATGGGAAAAGATTATTGATGCAATAATTATACGATAAACCCAAATTTCAGTGAACCAGTTCGTTTCATGCCAAGACAGTTGACTCCGTAAGCAATACACATTCTAAGGAGGCTGACCGAAAATAAAGAGAGAAGAAGTGAGACTTGCATATGGTTTTTATCTACCTTGAAAAGGCATATGATAGTGTATCTCGCAAGGTAATTAAGGATAACCTACACTGAAGACAATACCCTCCAAAGTACATAGACTTAATCAGGGATATGTATCATTGTAACACCCGGTTATTTTAAAAGTCAAAGAAAAGAAGAATAAAGTGAAGGAAAAGAAAGAAAGGAAATAAAGCCCAAGTAGAGGGATCAATTTTATCAAAAATGACAAAATCTTTAAAAAGTGGGTGTAAAAGGTGATGCCCACCCATCACCCTCTCTTCACAACATATCATTCGGATTTTCTTAGAGAGAGAAAGCAGAAGCTGAAAACTCTTGGTTTTGAAGAGGAACAAGAGTAGAAGATCGAATTCAAGGTAAGAATTTATGGTTTTTGAGTGTTCTTAACTGGCCTTAGCCTCGGTTACATGCTTATGTATGTTTGTATGTGTTCGGTATGTTTTTGGTGGGTTTCTAGGCGGTTGAACTCAGTTGCAAACAGGTTTTGAAGAAGTCATAACCAAAGGCTGCTAAGGTGAGTTCTAGGACCCCCTTTTTACTGATTTTACATGATTTTGGGGCTGGAAATGCATGTATGAACGTTTTTATAAAGTTGAGTTTTATACCCGTATGTGTGTATGTGTGTATGTTGTGGGTGGGGTTTGATTTTGGGCTATGTATGTGATTGATGATGTTATTGTTATGTTTCTAAGGCTTAGAATGTAAGATTTAAGCTTAGAACAGGTTATATGATGTTTGGGGACTGATTTATGATGTTTAGGAGATTTTAGACTGCTCATGCGCCCAACTGAACAATAACTGCCTAAGTGTTCCCATGCGCCCAAATAGTACTCATGCGCCTAGAAATAGGTTGAAATTGACTAAGTGTTCATACACCCAGATAGCTCATGCGCCCAGGCACTCATGCGTCTGTATAGTGCTCATGCACCTAGAATTGCCCAGAATAGACTAAGTGTTGCTCATGCGCCCTAATAGTGCCAATGCGCCTGAAAGTTGCCAATGCGCCTAAGTGTTCCACATGCGCCTGAAAGGCCATGTGCCTACATAGTACTCATGCGCCTGCATAGTGCTCATGCGCCTAAACACTCAGATTATTTTTCTGATTTTCGGGGAAAAAGTGAAATGTAGGTTTTGACTTGGGAGGTTCCCGGGGGCTATGTAAGTTGACTTTTTGAAGTCATAGATGATGTGATAGGCGATGTATGATGATGTATGATTGATGCCTATGCATGATGGTACGTATGATGTACGTTATGTATGTATGATGGTGCCTTGTATAGTGATGTTTGTATGTTTACGTTGATGTTCCTTATTATGTATGATTATTTTCCCGTGGCTTTACGTTGAATGTTAATGAATGAAATGGTAAAGTATTATGTAATGTAAAGTGGAAGATAATGAAAAGAGGAACATAATGATAGAATGCATGCATTAATGAAAGAGAAAGTAAAGAAAGGCTTGCAAGCAAAATGTACAGAGGTGCACGACTCTAAAATGTCGTAAGCTCAACTGCGTGTGGTTTAGCTAACCAATAAGGTACACGCAGGGGTCCAGTCTTTGTGACCGACCAGTGATATAGTACATGAATTATAGTGGATACTCACCTCGGTGCTGGTGCCAGGCTATGTGCGTTACGGAAGTCATTTATGATCTTCGGCCCAGTACCCGCTTTGTGCATATGTTTGAGGTGTAGTATACAGTTGGGATCTTTGTCACTTGTCCCGGTGCTGGTGCCAGGCTATATGCATTATGGAAGTCATTTATGATCTTCGGCCTAGTACCCGCTTTGTGCATATGTTTGGGGTATAGTTGTTGACACTGATTCGGAAAGAGATAAAGAGATAAAGAAAGGAAGTGATGAACAATAAAGGAAGATAATAATGATATTATCTATGTGTACGTACGATGTGTGACGAGGTACGAAAGTATAGTATGATTTGACAGAAAGTAAAAAAAAATTTGTTTTAAACGAAAGTAAAGTATGTTTTATTTTAAAACTAGAACTCACTTAGCAACGCTAACTTTTTATGCGTTTTCCAGTTGGCAGGTAAAGGTTGCTGAGGATGGAACGGGGCGACTACTTGGCTCATTTTTGGATGGCATTCCCTTGTATAATGTTTTTGCATTGTAATGCGAACAAACGATGTTTTGTAACGAATGTTGTATTAATTTGCAAAAGCATTTATAATGAAATGAAATGGATGTTTAAATGTTTCTGCTGTAATATTTTATTTAAATTAATGTAAATATATGTTTTATGTGCGATGATTGGCCAGCTGTAAGCGTCCCGGGAACGGGGCCTTACAATCATGATGCTACACTAACGGTTCGAGCAGCAATGGGAGATACGAAATTCTTCCATACGGAGGTGGGACTCCACCAAGGATCTGCTTTAAGCCCATTTTCTTTTGCAGTAGTTCTAGATGATTTGCCAAAGACGATACAAAAAACCATCCCGTGACGTATGCTTTTTTTCAAATGATATTATGTTGGTGGCGAAAAATAAGCAAGACATAAACTAGAGAATAGAGTGGTGGATAGATGCCTTAGAAAAAAAGGCTTGTGCACTAGTCGATCTAAAACCAAATACTTAACATTATAAATTTAGTAAGGACAATAGGGAAGAGGGTGATTATGTCATTATTGGAGGCCAAGTTGTAATACAAACTACTAAGTTTAAGTACTTGGGTTCATTCATTCACAATAATAGACATTGATTGTGATGTAGCTTATCGAGTGCAAGCAGACTGATGCAAGTGGAGGGCAGCCACATGTAGTTTGTGTGACAAGAGATATATAGGGTTGTAGTACGACCAACTATGTTATATGAAACTAATTATTGGCTTATCAGGAAGGCACATGCTTAGAATCTAAAGGTAGTTGAGATGTGGATGTTGAGATAGATGTGTGGAAGAATAAGGATGGACATGATAAGAAATGAAGTGCTAAGGGATAGATTATAAGGGGCACGCATCTAAAATAAGATGAGAAGGGAGGGTGAGATGGTTCAGTCATATGCGTAGGAGATATCTAATGTAATTTTATATGGAAGCCCAAAAAATGGAGGGGAGGCTGTGCAAAAGTAGACCTAGAATGATATGGGAGGAGAAGATTAGACATGTACTCCTACACTTGCACATCCCATAGGACATGATCGATGATATAAACTCTAGGAGACGTAACATACAAGCTAGAGATTTATAGGGTTATAGGTAGAATAGAACTAAGCTAGGGGCGTCGTACCTTAGGCTCAATTATGGATCCATGATAAACACGCTTCAAGTATGCCTTAGCGTTTCTTTATTTAAAGTTTCCTTAGACATATAGACTTAGACTTACTCTTTTTATTTCCTAGCATTATAGTTTATATACCTAACATGGTTTTTTTGTGTGGTATGCGCTTTTACCTTCCTAATTTTTGTTGCTAATAATTTAATCTGCCATGATTTTTGCTCTAGACATATTACTTGCATAATACCAAAAAAATAATAGATGATGATAATAATAATAATGATGATGACGACAACGACGGCGGCGGCGTTGGCGGCGGCTACGACGACGACGACTGAAAATGGCTCTTATATATTTTTTTTGTTTTAGGTGTCTTTTTATTTTAACTTTCCCTTAATTCAAAATTGTTAATGGTTAGGATGCTCATTAAGGTTTTCTAATTAACTATTCTTACTATATAAACGATTCAACATTCATTGATATTTATTAATGAGTATTTACATATTTTAATATGTAATTACCTTTAAAACATTAAAAAATATATATTTAGCACAATAATATAAAAAGATCAGGATTTTATGTCTTGTAGTAGACTATAAATTGAGTAAAATTAAGTGTAAACTATATAAAAGTGTGAGTTGCGGTGTTAAATATTTGCTCTCGAAAGATTCAAGTTAAATTTCTTAAAAAGTATGTATCATTTGACTAAAACAATATGTTACCTATTACATACGGGTCACGAGGTTGGTGGTTCGCGCACCACAGCAAAAAGTAGAGTAAATTATAAAGTAGAGTAAATTATACTGTTGGTATATGTGATTTAAATCTAAATGTTTGAGTATTAAGAAAAGAGTACTTTTGTCTTTTAATATTCAAAACAAAGATTTAATTACATGGATTTAGTTTTTATTATAAGATCATATTGCAAGTTTGATTATTAATATTTAAAAATCACACTGTAGTCTTTACTGACCTAGATTGGATGATCATTAATTTTTTCTAATTAATGAGGTGCAAAGGTAAATTATCTATCTTACCTTTAAAGACAAAATAATTTAATAAGATAAAAAAATTCTTTATTCATAGCATGATGATATTTGTTTATTCATCATTTGTAAGTGCATTAAGATTGTTTTGAGAATTATTTTTCGTAAATGTTACGAACTATATGAATAACTGTTCCAAGCTTATACTTATAATTTTTTTCTTTTTAAAGCATCTAGTTCCTACCTTAAATTTATATTTATTAAAACGCCAACCTAATTAATCAAGTTTCAAAAATTTCTATAGCACCTAAGTAATAGAAAAATCATCAACTCTCCAAGTCTCTATATTTATCTATTCAAACAACTAAAGGTTAAAATTTTAAAATTACTTGTTGAATGGATGATCTTAATAAGAATAAATTTGTTCATCCTCTCATTGGTATGGAATAAAAATTGAATTGAGTAATTAAGTATTATGGATGTAAATTTGTAAATGAAAACAAATTTAAACTTAAGTAAACAAAAATTCTAATATAAATAAGAGAAATGTTCAAATAAAGGTCCTTCAAAACTAAGAGTAAAAAGTATTTTCAACCATCAATCTCTTTAATCAATGGTTAAGATTAATTTGAAGAATTTTTTTTTGTTAAAGGGGTATTTTAGAAATATGTATTTTTGTTGACTTTTTGCAAGTTTACTTCATTTTTTTAAACGTTCATAACTTTTATTCATGACATTATTTTCTTAAGAAATTACACAGAAAAACAAAAAAAATTTCCTTTTTAAAACGAGTACATTATTGTTATATAATAAGATAATAAATTTTTTATGCTTTTAAACTCATATTTCATGACAATGCCTTTAGTGCAATATATTGTGTGTATATATATTCTTTAATTATTGTATTTTTTTGAATACTATTGTGTTTTGTTAATAATGAATTTAAGAAAAATAATAGTAAAATAACATTATTGTGCATATCTAGTATGTATAACAATAATAAATTAACAACTAATTAATCTATTGCATTAAAAACAATAACAAAATAACATAATGTCTCATTGAGTCTTTTGATCGTCATTATGTTATCTTAAACACTATGTGTTTTGAAAAATACATTATTGAAATAACATCATTGGGTACTTTTAATCATAAAACATAGTGATAGACAACAACATATTTATATAATATATAAAAAAACAATGACAAAAATAACATATTGTGTTATTTTTAACACTGTAAGTTTTGAAAAATACATTGGTGAAAGTATATTATTTGTATAATTATAATAAATATATATAATCGATAGAATCAATGACAAAAATAACACAAAATGATCTAAAACGTAAAACACAATAACTAGTACATATAACAAATGATGTAAATATATGACACAATAAACTAACATTTGACACAATTAACGTGCAAGACAATAAGCTAATGCATTTGACACAATGACCAAAATATCCTCCTTAAAACAATAGAAAGACACGTGTCAAACACACATATTTATTAGATTTTTAAAATTAAATCTTATTTTTAGTATAACCCTACTCTATAAATAACTATAAATTTTTAGCGGCAATCACAAATTAATGTGACAAAGGTCAATTAAATATTTAATTCGAAACAAAATGCATTAACAAAACGTAAATGTGTTCCCGATGGAGTTGGATAGGGCTGGCAAATTTTACATGAACTTGTTAACACGACACGACACAACAAGAAGTTAACAAATTTCATGTTTTAGCTTAACAGGTTTCGTGTTATTAATAGGTCAACACGTTAAGACATGATAAAACAGATCAAACACCTGTTAACCTGTTAACGCACATGTTAAGACCGTCTTTTATTTTTAGCTTATTAAAAATAGTTAATATGTATATATATGATATATGTCATTTATCATGTTTAATTTAAAAAAACTTATCCCTTGCCCAACCGCTTCAATCGAATACAACTATCACAATACCACAGACCGAGCCTCCGGCCTCCGCCTGAGCCCTCTTCGTACTACGTATATTACCTCATTAAACTATGTTATCAATTAATATAAACTTTTTTTTCTTTTATTATAAAATGTTAAAATTTATCATGCTAAAGATTATGGTATATTTAGAATTTTGATGGATTTCGGTTAGTTGTTATTTAACTAAGCGTGTGATTTTCAATATATGTAATTTTATTTAAAAAAATTAAAAAACATGTAAGTTATTTTAAAAAACTATCTAAAATACGCATCACCGCTCGACATCAACATAGAAAAATATTTCCTAATTGAAACGGAAAGAAAAAAAACATACTATAGAACATTTTAAAACCTTTAATTTAAATAAATTATTAAAATTGTCTGACTTATTGAAACACATTTTAATCTTAAGTGACTTATTTGAAACAATTTAAATTTTGATTACCAGAATTTCCTTTTAATCATACTATTTATTTTAGTATATAACTAGCTTAAAAATCGTTATTAATTTTGCTATTATTTTTAGATATGATTTTCAAGTCATAAAAGTAACATTTCTGTAGAAATTAATAAAGAGCCTGATGCAACCTAAACATGTCAAGTCTATCCTGTATGTTGTACAAATACATTAAAGAAGAATGCTTAGTAAGTTTCACACATGAAACTGAAAATACTCTAAGTGTGAAATCTTCCTAAGCCAAGACCAATATCTTCTGAAGCCAAACATGAAGTCTTCCGAAGCCTCAGAGACAAAGTCTTCCGAAGCTTCAAGTTCATGAAGACAGATTTCTTCCGAAGACTTTTAGTAACATGCTTTATCTGATGTACTGTTCCATAAAGCTGGACTCCTTTCCGCTGCATCTCTGCAAGTCACCAACTTACATGAGTTGGTGAAAAGGTCCATGCTTTT
>BJCM01267004.1:0-10126 GCA_018326385.1 Flaveria bidentis | reverse complement strand
ATCATGGAGACAAAATTGTACGCAATGAACAAATCAAGACAAACGTTGCATGAACTCTAATCTAATTACATTATCATTGACTTCAAAACAATGATCGTGGATGAAATTACATAATTTTAATCAGGGGTAACTACACCCAAATGATGATGAAAATTGTGGTGCTTCATAGCTTTTTGTAATGGTACTTCTTTTGAGACTACAGAGCCACTGCCTCAATCCATGATGAATCTGGTAACCATCATTATGTGTATGAAGTCAAAGAATATAAATAGGTAGCTAGCCTATAGCAATCACTATGTGTATGAAGTCGCGACGGAGCTGACGGTAATATTAATAATGTATGCCCCGGCTGTGGAATCCCCACCACAACACTGTAAAACAGGCTAACCATTCACCCGTTTGACCTCCAGTCAAGCTAGCGCGACTAGCCTGGGCGGTGTTTGTCAAACCCAGTAGATCTACTAACAATCACCTCGCTAGTAACATATTAACGGTTCGAAGATGTGTAGTATAACACCATAGTATCAGGTATATGCAGTATTACGAAATCTAAAATATTGTATCGTTTATGAAAAACAACATGTTTCTCTCCCCCAAAAAGAGTAAATATATTGAAGTGGGGCTGTAAACTCACCTTAAAAGCACAACAAAATCAATAAGTGTAACCACGAACGATTAAGTTTCCGGACAACCTGGATGCACCTTTATTACATAATTAACATTAAATATCAAATACTAATAATGGTTAGTACGGTTTCGCGTTTCACGACTCGGTTACGGTTCCGGTTGTCGATTTCCCATTCATACACCAGCACATTCAAAACTGTATAAAACCCAATTATTCTCACGTATACTAATTTATATGCAAAGATAACCGTTATATATATATATATATATACCACATAATATATAGAGCCTAGCCCTATCCCAGGCCTCACCAATGAGCAATACCATATGTTCGTGAAGCACTTCAAGGAAGAAGCCAAAGTGCCGACTAACAATGGATCCCCGATCGTAAACATGGCAGGTAGACTTACATGCATGATGGTTGGTTCGTTGATTAATCAGGTGCGACAGAACATATAACTTACAGGAGCGACCTCCTTGACAATGTGCATTGTCTAGCAGACAAAGCTTTGCTGACAAATGCAATGGGATGATTGTCTTGCATTAAAACTGCCCCCAACCCCTTTGAACTTGCATCAGTCTCAACAATGAACTCTTTTGACCAATCTGGTAAGGCTAACACAAGAGCATGAGTTAAAGCTGACTTAAGGTTTTCAAAAGCTGTTTGAGCTTCATGAGACCATTTAAAGGCATCTTTTTGTAAGAGAATGGTAAGAGGTTTGGCTAATGTGCCATAAGAAGAAATAAATCTTCTATAATAGCCTGTGAGCCCCAAGAAACCTCTTAATTGCTTAACAGTAGTAGGCATAGGCCAATCTACCACAGCTTGAATTTTGGATGGATCAGTGGCAACTCCTTCTTTTGATATAACATGCCCCAAATACTCCACTCTTGAACCAGCAAAACTACATTTAGACTTTTTAGCAAACAATTGATGTTGCCTAAAAAGGTGTAAAACTTCTTTCAAATCCTCAATATGCTGTGAGAAGGAGTTGCTGTACACCAACACATCATCAAAAAATATTAAAACTATTTTCCTTAGGAGCTTTTGGAACACAGAATTCATCAGCCTTTGGAAAGTGGCTGGTGCATTTGTAAGACCAAAAGGTAATACCAAGAATTCAAATAATCCTTGATGAGTTCTAAAGGCAGTCTTATGAATATCAGCAGCATGCATTCTTATCTGGTGATAACCAGATCTTAGATCCAGTTTTGAAAAGACTTCAGCTTTCCCCAATTCCTCTAATAGCTCTTCAATGAGAGGAATAGGAAATCTATTCTTGATGGTTTGATCATTCAATTTTCTGTAGTCAACACACAACCTCCAAGAACCATCTTTTTTCTTTACTAAGACCACAGGGGAAGCAAAAGAGCTCACACTGTGTCTGATGATCCCCATGTCAAGCATTTCTTGCACCATTTTCTCAATAATATCTTTTTGACCCATGGGATATCTATAAGCCCTCTGATTAATGGAAATAGATTCATCAACTAATTGAATTCTGTGGTTGCATTCTCTATCAGGTGGCAATGAATTTGGAGTTTGAAACACATCATCATACTCCTGTAGTAAAGTTTGGATCCTATCATCAGCTTGCAAATCAGATAAAACTGTAGTATGCTGAAAAAGATCTTGCTGATTCAATTGCATACTGTAAAGCTGTACTTGAATAGGAGGATGTTGCTTGTTTAATAAGGTTGAAAGTTTCTCTATAGAACATAAAGAGACTGAATTTGAGTTGGTACCCTTCAACATTACTACTTGGGAATCAACCTTAAACTGCATTGTTAAGTCTTTGAAGTTCCACACAATATCATTCAATGATTGCAACCATTGCACCCCCAATACCATATCATAATTGTCTAAAGGTAATAGCAAAACATCAGTTTTAAACCATATACCTTGCATCAGCCATTGGAAGTCTTTGCACAATTGAGTACACTCCAATTCTCTTCCATTAGCTACCTTCACCTTCATAAGAGGTAGACCTTTAGTATGACACTGCAACTTGTCAGCCAATTTGACATCTAAGAAATTGTGTGTAGAACCAGAATCCACCAAAATCTGTATTTGTCTTGTACCAATAGTACCCACCACTCTCATAGTAGAAAAAGATGTAACTCCCATTAGAGCATGAATAGAGATATGTGCATCTACATTCATCTCTTGTAATTCACCCTGACAATTCTCCACTTCATCATCATCATAGATTTCCAGTACATATAAGTGTTTAAATTTGCATTTATGGGTGGGTGAATACTTTTCTGTACACCAAAAGCATTCATTCTTTGCTCTTTTTTCCTCGGCCACCTTAGCAGGTACCTTCCTTACATTTTTCAACAATTGATTTGCAGGAGGAGTTGGCAATAAAGCCAATGTATTAGTTGGATTCACTACACTCTTACTAGTATTTGCTGAAGTTGTTTTTTGATTAGTAGTGGAATTATTCCCAACAGATCCTATGCCACCTTTTTTTGCTTCTTTATCTCCAAACAATGTAGAGTAAACAACATTTTGTTGCTTAGCCATTGCAATAGCATCTCTCATTGTCTTAGGTTTAAAAATTTTAACCAAGCAACGAATCTCTGGTTTCAATCCTCCCACATACAAACTAGCAGCATATTCATCAGACAACTTTACTCGATTAAGCAATGTATCGAATTCTTTAGTATAATCAGAAAGTGAACCTATTTGATTCAAATTCTTTAATTCCTCCATTGCATCCTCTGATAATCTTTCTGAAAATCTATTTAGGGCTGATCTTGAATACTCATCCCATGTAATGTCTTCAATGAATCTATTTTGGCTGTCAATGTAACCTTGATGCCACTCTAATGCTGCTCCTTCCAAATTGATGACCGCATAGTGTACCTTAGCGTTCTCAGGTGTTTTGTCAACAGCGAAGAAGTGATTGCAACGAATAATCCACCCTTCCACTGCATCACCATCGAACTTAGGGAAATCTAACCTCCCTGTTCTAACCAACCTTTGATCCCGCGGACCATTTTCCTTTTCTTGACTCAATTTGTTATTGATCTCAGTCATTTGAGTCACCAAAGTCGTCATACTGATCTGTAAGAGACGAATGGCTTCTGAATTTTGATCCAAAATTGCCTGTTGACCTTCAATTCGTGTTGCATTTTCAAGAGCTAACTTCTCTAATCGATCCATTTCTTGTTGTCTCGTCGGCATACAACTCCGATCAACTACAACTCAGTAATACAGACTCAACTATTGCAATTGAAGGACTGTCGAAGACCGTAATCGATCAAACGACGATAGAACGGAACAATTCCAATTGAATTGGAGAATTTGCACGGAAGCTTAGATCGTAATCGATCGTCAGTGGCAAGAAAACGAAGATAGAGTTTGAGCTCTGAGAATCGGTAGCTCTGATACCAATGTTAGGATAACAAATTGAGAGAATCGTATGGAGAAGAAGAACATTCAATTCATTATCGACATGAGCATTACAATGAATCATAACGAACTTATAACGATTCGTTATTACACTAACAACCACATAACAACATACCCTCTAACTATTCGCTTATTACAATTTAGTCCCTCTTATTATGAATATGAAAACTATACAAATATGACAATTATAGCCCTTGTACTCTAATACGTAACAATGTCGAGCAGTTTCTCGTCACCAACATCGTCGCACACGCCGGAGGCTCCAAGCTCCTCTACATCGTCGTTTCCACAGACCAATGTCGTCGATTCTACGCTACCACCGCCCTAGTTCTTCTGTGGCGTTGCGGTTGTGCTGGCGCTGGAGGAAGGGGTGGTGGGGGTTAGGGTTCCGATTAGGGTTTTTAGGATGGTGGGAGTGTTAGGGGGTTTGGGTTGGATTAGATTTAAGTTTTATTTATTTTATTTATTTTATTGTTTTAAAAAATTACATCAATTATCCTAATCTAATATAATTTATATAACTAGTCCTCCAAATGTAAAATGACCAAAGTACCCTCATATTTAACTGTAAAAACTAACAGAGTTAGTGTCAGAGACCAAAACCGTTACAAAAATGAAACCACATGGCATGATATGATCAAAGATTTCTTTTTGGACTGAAATGATTAAAATGGTTAAACCACAGTGACTAAAACCGAAATTTACTCTAAAATATAATAAGTGACCGCCTCATTTGGATAAATCAACCGACTTGTTTCTCAGCACCTAAACTAAAACACCACCGCCTCTAATATTTCTGACAAAAAAGTCACAGGTGTCGCTTTGACCACCAAGAAGCAGTTTTTGTTCGCTGCACCTTGAATTAGCGCTTAGGCGAGCGCTTCAAGCGCTTTTGACAACACAACTGATATCTGATCATGCATCCATGAAAAAATTCAAGTGAATACACAAAAATTGTAAGAAATCATCAATGCGATACTTGGAGTACCAATTCAGGGAAAAAACGCGATATGCGCTAGCGTAATCTCCACCATCACAAAAGAATTTTGTGTCCTGAGGTTGGGAATTATAAGAGCCCGCGTTATCGGGCGGCCTACCTCAACTTGAGTGTCCTCTTGCTTCTGTAGCTTTTCTCAAGACACTTTCTTAGGTATTTATCATAGCACTGCATGCATGATAAAACATGTTTTGTAAATTAAAAAAAGCAGCAGTTGGGCACCATATTTCTTTATTATTGTAAGCATAGTTAAGAGGTAGCAAACCAGGCAAGGTCAGGTAAGGGGTCAAAACGGGTACAAGTCAAACAGGTAATTAACTTGGTGCAGACCAAACAAGTTTGTAGCTTTGACCCAAAACATTTTTTGTCTATTTTTAAAGAATAATTTAGCCTAAAGATTAGATAATATTTCATTTCAAAAATTATATACTGTTCCGAGTAAAGACATAGGATGTTTTATAATTTTGATGTTCCGAAAACATTTGGGTGACTTTTGCCCTGTTTGATCCATTTCCTTTCAAGCTAACCTTTTATACTTCACATGTTTGACCCATTAGAGATTAATGTCATTAACCACAGCCATGATTGACCAAATCATTAGCAAATGAGTTGAAAGTTCCATATGTAATTACTATACATAACCATGTCAAAACCAAGCTATCTAGTGGTTATATATGATTTGTTTATACGGAGGTACTAGAATTCACCAATACCAGTATATTCCCAACCATGTTTTGCAGGGCAAGACGGGCAACTCAATACTCCGCAAGCACCTTAACCAATTTCATCTCGACGATGCTTCTATCCTGGAAGAATTCATCAAATTCAACCCGAAAGCTTCTCATATACTCGAAGTATACCCGAAAACTTATAATTATGATCGATTGATCGATCTTCTTTATTTGCCTTTGAGTTTTGTTGTTGAAAGGCATGTTTGGGATTGCTTATTTTGGTTGAAAAGTATTTTTGATAAAAAAACTTATTAACTTATGACTTTTCATAAGGAGTTTTAAAAAAGTGTTTGGATAATCTCATAAACTAAAATGTTATAAAATGATCAAAAAATACATACATTTAAAAATATAGGAAGTTAACAAGAGGTAGTAGAGGGGTATAATATGAAATTGGATTAAAAGAAGTTTTCAAAAGTTAATAAGGTGTTGTTTGTTTTTTCTGCAACAAAATGTCTGCAGTTTGCGAATCACATCTGCATATATATGCAGAAGAAGAGGTGGACCAAATGTCTGCAGTCTGCGAGAGGAAGAGTGTTTGTTTTTTAACATCCGCAGACTGCGAAAATAGTCTGTAATTAAACCAAATCAAACCTTACCTTAAACCAAATTAAACAAAAAAATAAACCATAAGTATACAAATGATCATAGAGTTCACTCTCTAATTAAACCAAACCACAACAAATGATCATAGAGTTCACTGTGCTAATTCAAGTCTGCAACTTTGACAGAGCTCCGACGAAACCGCTGGAAAATCACCATATCTTTAATCACAACTACACTGATCTTCAAGATATCACAACCCAAACACCAAAATCAACGAAGATTGAGGGTTTTTTGGGCAAGATTGTGGTATATATTATGGTGTTAATACATAATATATGTTAAATAAATAGAAACCAAGTGATTTCTATGTATAAATGGTACTGATATAAATCTAATGAAATTCATCTTCTAATCTAAACCATATATGCTATAGGCCTTATATAAACTGAGATAAGAACTAATCACAAAATTACAACAGAATACCAACAGAACATCAGTTAAAACAACACATAATACACTACAAATCAACCAATTATCAATCCTATCATCCAAAACAAATGCGTTGCCGATGAAATTGGTAGCTAGGGTATCAAACCTCAATTAACGAGCAGAAGAGAGTTGACGAAACCTCAGAGGTCGTCAGGAGATGAGTGGGGAAGGAGATGGGGTAGGTCGATGGTTTTGGGGAAGGAGGATAAAAGTTTTGTTTTGTATGAATAAAAAGTTAGAAGAAGTTAGAAGTGGATGTGTAATGTTTTCTCCACGCAGACCTCAGAGAGACCTTTTTTAATTAAAAGTCTTTCAAAAAACAAACAGTCTGCAGACCTTAACGTCTGCGCGTGGTCTGCACGTCACAGACAAAAGGGGTCAGAAAGTACTTCTCACAAAAAACAAACACCCCCTAAGTAACATCGTTTTACTTTTTGTAAACCTCCCTTTTACCCTATATGAAAAGTCAGTTTTAAAAGTCTTTTTGGCTTTGCCAAACACTTTTTTTGACTTATTAACTTCTAAAAAGTTAATAAATTAAAAGTTGAATGGAAACAAGCAATCCTAAACATGCACAAAGTTGAAACTTATAGCGGAAGCCTGAGGTGCAGAGGATTAAAGTAAAGAAAATCGTATCCTTGTTTAGAATAAAATCTAACCGTATTAGCTAGTTAAAATAAATTCTAAAGATAATAACTTATTCTAGTGTTTGTGAACATTTTTGTCTTTAAATTAGAGAACGACTTGAAAAAAAACATATTTTTTATAATTTCTCTCATACATAAATTATAAAGATCATGTATATATGGATTGAATAGTAAATTATTATATTATCAACTTACTATTTATCTTTTATATTTTTTTTGGGTGGAAGAACACATAGATTTATAAAAAGTATAAATTATACGAATAGAGATAATATAAAAAATCATATGTGAATGAAATCTAATGATGAAAATGATGTTTAAGTAAAAGGATAAAGATAAAAACTCTAATGTATATGTTTTTATACACAGTGAGTTATACTAAACGTTTTTATTTATATAATAATCACTTGCATTTTACTTCAAACTTTCATTATTTATGCTGGGCGTTTTTGTTTACGAGGTTTGCAAATTTTACGTCTTTTATACTAAATGGCATTAATAATTCTTTTAAATTATGTGTTAAGTGATTAAATTATCATTTTAATAAAAGATAACAAAATAAAAAAAAATCTACAAACTCAAGATTTACCCTTCACATGTCTTAAGGGAGGAGGGGGCTCTCTCGGGTACCCATTCGGGTAGGCGGGTACCCGCTCGGGTACACCACCACCACCCCTTGCGGGTACCCAGCGGGTATTGTTTTTTGGGTGATAATTGCCGAGGGAAGCCGTGAAGAAAACAGCTTTATTTTATAACCGTTGGGGTTTAAAAAATTATTCGTTGGGTTTTAAAAAAAATTAACCCTATAAATACTCACACAGATACACACTATTATCTACACAAACACACATATATTTACACAAACACAAACACAAAATATTATCATGGATCCCCGAAGTTCAAAGACTGTTAGTAGCAAAAAAACCCGAGGTGGTGTCCGGACACTCAACAAGAATATGGAGATGATGACGAAGACGAAGGCCCGATCGAGCAACAACCGCAATGAAGATTTCAAGGATGAGTCGAACGCCAACAATGGACCGAATTACAATAAGAAGCTTTGTGTAAAGCTTGGGTTCATTGTTCCGAAAACAAAACGGTCAGAAATCAACAAAAACGGTCTAGTTTTTGATACGCGGTTCTTAATCATTATAATCAACTCGTGGGAGGAAGCACCCGAACGGTCCACCAACTCGACACAAAATGGACCGCGATGCTTACAAAAATAAATACCTTTAATGGTTTTTATATTCAAGCGGTATGTATTTAATTATTTTACTTTTTTAAAATTAAAATATGTATTTTGTTAATTTATTTATTTTTTAAATGAAAGTATATATTTTTTGTAATTATTATTTTGTAATTGTAGAAACATTTACGCCGTAGCGGATGCTCTGATTTTGACGTGATGAGAATGGCGTTAACAGATTATCAAAAGAAACACCTCTCCAGTTTTAATCACATTAGAGCTTGGGAAGTTGCAAAGGATCATGTAAAATGGTCTCAAGTGCCGGTCATGGGTGAGTCGTCGGGTAGTAGTCATTCTGGCCAAAAAAGAAAGTCCTCGGATTCCGGAAACTACTCGAATACACCCGATGATGATCAACCGGCTTACATTCCCGACCTCAACGAAAACGAGGGACCTACAAGGCCGACCCCTAAAGCAAAAAGGTCCGCCGGCTCGTCGAGCGTTAATTTAGATTTAATCGAGCAACTCTCGGGTTACGCTTCAATGAAAGAAGAAAACTATAAAGAGTTGGTCGAGTTCGAAAAACAACAATGCCAAAAAAGTATCACATTGTTAGAAGAAACAACACGAGACGATAAGAGAGCAGCAGATAGAACAGAAACTAAAAACATTTATGGAACCGCACGATCACATCACCGGTCTAATGTTGCAAATAATATTGGACCGGAAATGAAAAATAGCCGAGAAATATAATTGGCCTTGTGATTTTTACTTTTTATATTTTTTAGGATTTTTTATTGTATTTGTATTTTTTATAATTCGAATTATTGTAATTTTTATTTTTTTAATAAAAATTAATTTTCTTTTTAATTTTATTAATATTAAAATAAAAGTTTCATAGTAGTTCAGGGTTGCATTTTCAGCTTTTTGAATATTTCAGGGTAGTTCAGGATACTTGTGATGTGTAGTGTGTGACTAGTGGATTTGAAAGTAGTACAATGTACTTTAGGGTGGTGCCCCCTCCTCCCTAATTGTTTTTTTATCTTTAAAACCTTCAAATTTCATAGTAGGCTTCATATTCTTATCTCTATAATAATTTGTTTGAAAATAAACATCTCGTAAGGTTATAATATATTTTTAAAAATCTTTAAAGTCTCGTTCTCTCTCTTTTATCTCTTTACTAGTTTTAGTGAACCTGTGTATTACACAGGTTGAATAAATAAAATAAAAATTATTAATTCTAAAATGATAAACTAAGAAATAATATGATTGAAATTATGTATCGTAATAACTATAAGTAATAAAACAATAATATGAACTTTTTAATTTTTGTTTTTCAAAGATAAATTAAATATATATATTTTTAAAATAACGTTTTAAAAAAAAATATTTTTAAAAATTTCCTTACTATAACTTCCTATATTAATTATTTTTATTTTATAAAAAAATTACTTTAAAAAAACCAAATTTAAAATATTA
>BJCM01267003.1:9897-51168 GCA_018326385.1 Flaveria bidentis | reverse complement strand
GCTAAATCCAGACGAGATTGTCAAAGATGCACCTACTTTTGATGTGACAAGTGACGATGAGCTAAACGATGTAGACGAAATAGAGATTGAGGATGTCACAACCGAGTACTATCCAGAGTACACTGACCGAGAGGGCAATGTAATCCCCAACTTGGGCGATACTCTCGGCAGTGCTACATTCGATAAACTGGATGAGATGGAAAAGAAAATAGAGAAGAATAAAAGCCTAGCCCAAGCTTCAGACGTTGATGTTCATATAAAAAAGGCTGAGTGGGTGGCTTGCTTTGCTGAGATACGAGCCCAACGCACTACTCAAAAGCCAAATGCCTACACCAAGCTCTACAAGGTCAAGAAACTTCTAAAGGTGTCAGGCAAGATTATTGCATGGGCATATTTTAAGGATCTTAACGTTTATACAGTTAAGAGGGAGAAGGGAATAGAGTACTTCAGATTCCCACATGATCTGAAGACTCTCCCTGGTTCTGAGCTCAACCAGTTGGCACGCCTAAATCTGTTATATGTTGATCCGAGAAAAATGTCAGGCTGGTTTGAGGCTGCTCTAAGGTAAGAATACCACACTTGGTGGGTAAACTTCAGACCTCAACAACCGAAGAGGTACATTCGTAGGTCTGAGATGGATCCCATAACTGGAAAGCCTAAAGTGGTGCTGAAGTGGAGTCCTCCGTGCACAATGTCCAAGATTCCCTTACGAGAAATGCCACAGGACTTCACTCCACACTTCAAATGGTGGTATTATGATTAGAGAACAGGTGAAGCGGTCATAGTTCTACAAAGAGAGAGAAAAATGGAAACTATTCGGATGTTCGACCCTATGTGGCTAACCAACTTGTTTGCATATGATGTCTATACATTATACAAGTGGCCACTATTCTATGACACGCAAGATATAGTACAAGCCCTCCAGTTCCAGAACGTTATACGACTCTGTTTTGCATTTGAGTGCAGGAGTTACTAGAGAGGAGAAGTACAAGAAATTTGAGGAGCTAATGAAGAATGTCAGACACTAATGTAAACTAGGTCCAAGGGGGAGTTTGTTGATACATATGTACCTAGTTTAGGAGCTTAATATAAAATGTATGTCATGTCTTACATATATGTAATGAATGAGTTAAATGAAATACAATATGTGATTGATGCTTATAATGTTTAATGTTTCATTGTTTATTGTGTAATCAAGCATATTGAACTAACTATACATGTTTGTGGTTTTTGTGCATAGTTCTTAGTCTATAATGATTGAGAAACGTATTCAAACTTGATTGTATGAAGTCTTCATGCGAATGGACCATGCTAATGGACCATGCGCATGAATACTTCATGCTAATGGACCAATCGCACGACTGAACCAGGAGACTGGATCAGTCGCACGATTAAGACATAAGATTGACTCAGACGCACGACTGAAGCTTCAGTCGTGCGTATGAATCAACCGCATGATTCAGTCGTACGATTGGAAAATCTTAACCTATAAATACCACTTAATTCGTGGAAAAATGTAACAATTCGAAACACTTGACTCACATTCGTACCCTAGCCGTCCAGAGACTCCAGAGAACCTGTTCCAACTTCATAGTTCACAGTTGATCCTGTTCTAATCGTTCTTAATGTTACTTTAATCGTTAGATTGATCTGAACTGCGTTCTCACTGATTAGATCGCCAATCAAATAGGATTTCACACTATTTGATTAGGTATACACGCATAATCAGTTAGTACTTCGTACGTACACGGTCCTAACACAATGTGAATAATAAACCCCCGCCCCCATTTATACATCCTTGAAGTTATGGATTTTGATATTCAATGGAAACTTCTCAAAGACTTTGTTGTTTAACAACCAGCTGCTTGATCTTTCAATGTACAAATTCTTTATGCTAAGCAATGATTTATTATCTTCATAGAGGACTTGAAGTGCCTCATCTTGTAAATAAGTATCATAAACTTTATTATCTTGTTGTACTATGTTCACTACATCAAAAGATTAACCAAACTTGTTTTGATAGGTTAGTAAAATAATCTCAATACCACATTCCGTAATAATATCCAAATACTTATTTTACTCTATTTCAATAAATACTTACTAGACATAAACTAACCCAAAACATAATGTACTAATTGCTAATATAAAATATAATCTTATTAGAGGTAATTATTGTACAATCTTTACATACATCGATGATAACGGAACCAAATTAAATGTTTCAACATATTTTCAATATAGATTGATTGACGACAAAAATATTCCATATGCCGACTTAGAAATAAATATGTAATATCATCTTTCATTTCATATTCTTTCTATAATAATTTGAATATTCTATATAACGATAATAACAGTAATAGAGTACCAGCTACTTCAACCGATTTAACCAGGAAATGCTAGGTCCATCGGTTCAATAATCTCTCTACTATAATAAAAGGTTAAATGGTGGTGCCAAGTGTGAACACCATATTCATTTTCATCAAAATTTTCCCGCTCATCAAAACTTGTTTTTTTAAGTTCAATTTAAAACCAAAAATAATTAATTTGGGAATTATAATATGAAATTTTTTAAAAATGATATTTTTATACAGTTTGTTTTATAACAAAATGTTAATTATTTTTTGGAAAAAAAATTAAAACAAAATTTTAAAAGATTGATATCATTGTTTTATTAGTTATAATCATTTTTATACGTAATTTCAATTATATCATATCTTATAATATTATTTATAATTAATAAATTTTATTATATTAATATTTTATTTATTCAACATGTGTAATACAAGAGTTTATAAAAATACTTTCTAACTAAAAAAGCATCCATAAAACAATTTTAGAAAACCTATAATTTTAAAACTGAGTGGTTTAAATAAAACATATTTTTAAACTTGGGTGACATCTTCATGTATTTATTTGTCCACTAATAAATAAAGATAGGTTACATATTACTATATATACATTAATTATCAATTTTGGTATGTATTATAAGTTGTATCATGTGCTTTAGTAGGTTGTATCCACCTTTTGTATTTTCTTTAAAAAATAACTTTCTTATTTTAACCTACTACTTTTATATTTTTTATAATTTGTTCAAACATTTTTTTATTTTCAACTTAACACTCCGCAACGTGCGTGTGGGCTTCAATGTTTTTACGCTTATTTTTCCCGTTTAATGACCTTGTACCAACGTGTTGGTCCTAGATCTAATTATTTATTGTTTTATATGTTTTATGTTTCGCCTGCGTGATCCATTGTTATTACATCTACTTTTTATTCAGTTTTATTTTCTTCATTTTTTGTTTTTTATTTTATATTTTTATACTTTTTATCTTTTTTTAATACAATTTTTTTGGTGCTAGTAATCAGTGACATTGGCGTGCTATTAATGCTACTTGATACGGTTTACGCTTGCGTTGCAACGTGAGAGCTTTTATACTAGTTATATTACAATTTTATCTTATCTTACTACTCTAATAAAAGAGTAACTTGAGGTGCCACGTATACCTTAATTACTAATAATATTATTAATTTCTAATATATTTATTAAATTAAAAAAATCTATTTATAATATTATTTCTAAATAAACAAAACTTTCATAAAATAATATTATTTTCTAAAACATAATTTTTTTTAAAATACAAAATATTTCAAAAATTGTTTTTTTAATTCAATTTAAAACCAAAAATAATTAATTTGGGAATTATAATATGAATTTTTTTTAAAAATAACATTTTATACGGTTTGGTTTATAACAAAATGTTTATTATTTTTTGGAAAAAAAATTAAAATAAAATTTTAAAAAGTTGATATCATTGTTTTATTAGTTATAATCATTTCTCATATCTAATTGCATTTATATCATACCTTATAATATTATTTATAAATAATACATTTTATATTAATTATATTAATATTTTATTTATTAACCAATGCAATACACGAGTTTACTAAAACTAGTATGTATAATAATTGCAAAAACAAGTTGCAGGACCGGTGAAGGGTGTACACTTACAACACAACAACACAAAGAGGAGAGTGTAAAGAACACTTAACTAATCTAATAGTGAAACTAGTTACCCCTTTAGAGATAATACTAAGAACACACGTATATATGAGACAGAACAAGATAGCAAAATACATAAGGAGATGGTTTTCAAGATTGCAGTATATTGCCTTCTCAAGTTCTATTACAAATGTTACAAAACATACTAGAAAGTTACAAGTACTTGAGATATATATACTACATCTTACAGCCGACCATACTTTGAAGGCCAGCTGGATACAATTCACTAGACACAAAACAAATTCAATTGTAGAGTCAAAAGGTAGATTGCCTTTTGACTAGTGACTATGACATGTCATTGCTCACATCCTAATATATTACAAAAAGGATAAAGTACATGAAGTAGAAAGTTACAGACTCAAGACCTCAATGTACAGTTACTAAAAGCATGGACCTTTTCACCAACTAATGTAAGTTGGTGACTTTACAAAGATGTAGCGGAAAGGGGTCCAGCTTTATGTAAAGTACATCAAATAAAGCATGTATACTAAAAGTCTTTGAAAGAAATCTGTCTTTAAGTGTTGGCTTCGGAAGACTTTGTCTTTGAAGCTTCGGAAGACTTCATCTTTGGCTTCGAAAGATATTGGTCTTGGCTTCGGAAGATTTCACACTTAGAATATTTCTATTGCTTGTGTGAAACTTCTGAAGCATTCTTCTTCAGTACCCATGTGCATGCATGCGGGAGAGACTTTGGGTGTTTGGGTTGCATCAGCCTCTTCATTATAATCTTTACAAACTCCCCCTAGGTTGATGCTACCAAAACACTTGAAGACTTCAGATATTGACAGTCCTCATTAAGATAATGACCATCCCCTTCTTTATGAGATGATCAGGATCACTCAGACTCTCAAAATGTCTTCTCATGTCAAATAGATCATACAGAGGCAGATTGAACAAGTCTTGCCATGTGTATACATTCTTAATGCCATGATCTCTAATTACATGCCACCTTTCTGGATTTGTGGTGTATGTCCAGGATAGGATAGGTCTTCCTTATGCTAGAGGAGTTGTTTGATTGGGAGATGATGGAGCATCCTCTGGTTGCACATCCTTAAGATGTTCTGACTCATCCTGAGGTTCTGAAAAGGATGTTTCTTTCTTCTTCTTAGGCTTTGTCTTTGAAGCCATCTTTTTCTTTCTTTTTGTTCCTTTTAACTGAGAAGACTGGCCTGCGGCACCTGATTGATCTTCTTTGTCTTTCTCAGTTGGGTCTTCCTCTCTCACAGGTTCAAAAGGAGAAGGAATCCGACCCTGCTATGGATCAGAAGATGAAGCTTGCTGAGTCTCAGGAGGAGGTGCAGGTTGTGTTGTCTTAGGTTGTTCAACCTTAACCTCCACTTCAGGTAGAGCTTGACTTGGAGGGGAGTGTAAGTCTATCAGCTCTCCACTTTTAATCTGCTGCTTGATTACCCTGATATGCTCATCCATAGTGGATAGAGATATAGGGCCAAGTCTCCTTCCGGAGAATCCATACAGCTTCAAAAAGCTCATCATCCTCTACCTGTCTACAGACTTCTTTATGCTCTTCTGGATGATGGCTCTTGACTTTGCAGCTTTTTCCCTTAGTTTCCTTTTAGTGATTTTTCTTTCCTTAACTATCTCAAGTTCAAGTTGTTTGAGGTACTCAAACTCAATATAGTCATAGGATAAGGGAAGAAGTGCAGCTTCCTGATAGAGGCCTGTGGCACTTAGGTAGTTAATCATTTTGATCCTATCTTCTTCTCTGTCTACCTAGGTTCTTATTGAACCACATCCTCCTGTGCAGGACTTTCTTGAACTGGGGAGAGGGTAGGCACATGCTTATACAATCTTTTCTTTCTTCTTTCTTCTTTGATCCGTACCAGTAGCTCTGCATCTTCTGCCTCCTTCTCTTTTAACATTTCAATGTCAAGCAGTTCATTCAATTCCTCTAAGGGGAGAGAAATAATATTATCAATGTCATAGTTTCAGGTCTGCAAGTAATTTATCATGACTGCCCTTAACTCATCATCCTGAGTGTTTGGTCTGGGGGCAGCCCTGATAGCAGTCTCTTTGAGTCTTGCAGACCTAGAAGAGGAACTTTCTCCCCTCAGCTTCCTTTTCCTCTCTCTCTCCTCCTCCTTAATCTCCTTAGATGTCATCTTTTTTTTCCCTTTGTCAATCAAAGACCTTTGTGACTCAGGGTGGAGAGAGCTTTGGCTTTCATTGCTTGGTGTAGCTTTCAAGCTCTGGCTAGAGAGAGGTTCAGAAGCACCTTCACCAACGGGTGTCTCAAAAAGGGTATAAATCTTTACAGCAGTTGATGATGATGAGACAGGGCTCTCAGGTTCTACCACTGGGCCTTCAATGAAGGTGTCCCCCATGAAACTAATCTTAGGGTCTGCCTCAACATCCAGATGACTGATGGTATTGCCTGATTGCCTTACTCTCCTTGCAGTGATCCTGTCTTGGATTCTTTAAGCCAACTTGTCAGCTTGTCTTGATTGACTTTGATTGACAAGTGGCATGTTGACTAGATCCAGACCTTTATAGAAGTTCAAGGTCTAAAAGTTAAAGACCTTTTGTTGTCTTTGAACTCTAAGAATGATGAGGGCTCTTCTGTTGCTGTCATATCTCCACCCAATGATGTGATTTGAAGTTGATGGAGATGACATTGCTCTTGGTATACCTTCCTCAAACAGACTCTGTATGTAGGAGTTTATGGTGTCCACATCAATGTGAACTTGAGGAAGTTGTTGAGTATGCACAATTGCAAGTGAGAATAAGAACTCCCATGTTCTATGATTGTAATGACTTTCTCCCCCTTTTTGGTAGCATCACCCTCTTGCATAGGTGAGCTAGGAGTTAGGTTAATCACACTCACATGTTCTTGTGATCCTAGTTGGGCTCCTCTTAAAGGTCTCCCAGCTAGTTTTTCCCTGAGATAAGAAATCTCAAGTTGCTGATCATTGACCCTGTTTTGCAAGGTAGTCACTTGAAATTCAAGATGACTAACCTTGGAGACTAAATAAGTGCATGTTTTTGATAGTTTTTGCACCTTTAGTCCCAGATTCCCCTCATCTTCATCAGAAGAATCATTAGGGGATGAGATGATTGGACCAGAGCCCTCTCTCTCATCACCAGCTTTAGGTTATTGGCTGCTGGATTTCTTCTGCTTACTAGTAGCCTCAGTTTAGGTGTCAGTGGGCTGAGTTGCCATGGTTGAGGTCTTAATGATGGAATCACTTGTAGAAGTGAGAGCCTCTTCCATATGGACATCCTGAACAGGTTCAGATTTGTCCACCTCAGTAATGGGTGACTGATGTGGGATAGATATAGGAGACTCAAGAGCACTCAGCTCTCTTTGAGTAGTGGAAAAGAAGAGAGAATCATGGTACTCACTAAAACCTAAATCTACATCGATATAGAAATCAAGGTTAGGAATTGGTTGGTTTAAGTCCAAAGGTTGGGGATGGTAACTGTCCCCTAAAGGTTGATCACTTGAGTGTTGAGACTCAGAGTGATGGCTTAAGGCATTTAGGCTTATAAGCTCATTAGGGTGAGCATGAGGAACCTCAACACTGATTATTGAAAGAATGGGAGTAGTCTGCTCCTCAGGAGAAGTGGGAGCTCTAGTGTCCACTTCTTCTTGTGTGGGTGAGTACATAGGGACCTGCACAGACTGAGTAGTCTGAGTAGGGGTTTGTTTGTGTTTTCTTTGGTAGGTGAGGGTGATTTGTGGCTGTTGAGGTGGTTGGGATGTAGAAGGTGTGGGTTCAACACTAGCTGGTGCTGCTAGGTTGTCACCTTGAGCAATGAGCTCTAACATTTTTGGGACAAGGGCGGTTTCTACCCCAGAGAAGCCAACAGTGGGCTTTCTTAAGATTTTAAAAATGTCGGGCTTCATCTATCCCAGTTTAAGAGTATTACCTGTTCCCTTTAACTTTAAGCCCAGTTCACAGTTAAGAATGTACTGAACATATCTAGGAAACATGTAGTACTCTAAGGAGTTCAAGTTGGCAAGCAGATTTGTATAAACAAACTGATAGTACCTGAACTTGACTCCCCGAACCATCCAATTAACAATGAATGAGAGATCTTCAGGAATCTGATCCCATTCACCAAGCTTGTTTGATAAGTTGTGGATAACCACATGGAGCAGGAATTTCCATTGGGATGAGACCTTCCCTTTCCTGAAGGTCTTGACAGAGAAGTCTCCCTCATAGCCTATCTGTGTGAAGGAGTGGCTGACAGTTTCTTTGGGGAAGAACATCTCACCTTCTTCATCATCCAGCTGAAGATAATTGTTGATGATGGTCGGAGTGATGAAGACTGTTCTCCCCTGCACTGTGGAAGACTGTGCCTTCTCCCCATCCATGACGACCTCTTGACAGGTCTTCCAAAATTCTAGCAGATGATCCTCATAGAGTGTAGGATCAATGGTAAGGGAGGTGAAGTAGTTGGATAGAGCTAAGAAACAAAAAACGTCTAACAAATGTGGATATTTCTCAGAGTGTAACAGAGCAACCTGGTTGTATTGCTTGTGTAACTGCATGGAAAAGTTTGGTTCATTTCTGCAATGAAGGTTGGCCATTTTGAGAGAGCTTAAGGATGAAGAAAGATGAACGAAAGTAATTTCAGAGAGAAATTTAGAGTTTTAGGTCTGGAGGAAAGAAGGAGATGATAGAAAGAGGGAGAAACCATTGGGTTTATAAGACAAAGTTTTATGAAAGAGGATAAACTTTGAAATCCATAAGTTGGTCCCACCTCTGAAAAAGTAGTTTGCTTTTGCTCAAAAAGTAGTTTTCTTGGAAGTCAAAAAAGCTTCCAACGGTAAATTATCTTCGAAAGTTTTTAATGAAAAAACTTCCGAAGCTAAAATGACTTCGGAAGAATTTCCTAAGAGTTGTGAAAATTAGCTTCGGAAGAGAATTAAGACTTGGATGCTTTGTTCAGAGGAGCAAAGCTTTCGAGAGTTAATTTGCTTCGGAAGAAAGTTGTCCTTGAAAACATATAATTGCCTAAGCTTTGGAAGATATTTCAGAAATTTCTTCTAAAGGTAAATCACTTCGGCATTTATCTGTTTTAAAGACAAAATTTCTTCCGAAGTTAAAGACATATCTTCCGAAGAATCAAAATTTTTAGAATTCTAAGGAAATTCCTCAAAAAGTTTTCATCCAAAGAAAACAGGAGCTTATGAAAGTGATAAACTAGACAACTTAGGACACACAGATTTTAAGAAATAATAAGAATTAGTTTTAAGAAAAACCTACTTAAAGTTTATCATCCCAATAGTTGATATTAGATATTTAAATCTTTGTTCATCAAAAGCCTTTGTAAACAGATCAACATATTGTTCATTTGTGTGGACTTTGACTAGTTTAGTTAATCCCTTTTCAAAATTATCTCTAATTAAATGATACCTGATGTTGATGTATTTTGTCCTTGAGTGTTGCATAGAATTCTCCGTGATAGAGATAGCACTATTGTTGTCTATGTGAATGGGAGTCTCCTTGAAGTTTAAACCATAGTCAAGCATCTGATTCTGAATCCAAAGCACTTGAGCATAGTAGCTTGCAGTAGCAATGTATTCAGCTTCAGCAGTTGATATAAAGACACAGGATTGTTTCTTGCATTGCCATGAGACAACCCTTCCACCAAGAAACTGACATCCCTTAGATGTAGACTTTGCAGTCATGTTGCAACCACCATAATCACTATCTGTATAGGCATACAGATTGAAGTCATAATTCTTAGGATACTAGAGACCAAGTGTTGAAGCAGCTTTGAGGTGTCTTAGAATCCTTTTGACAGTGATAAGGTGAGACATCTTAGGTTTGACTTGATATATAGCACAAATATATGTAGCAAACATGATATCAGGCCTGCTAGCTGTAAGATATATAAGATACCCAATCATAGCCCTGTATAGGTGTTCATCTACACACTCCACCTCAAGATCAGGTCTAAGGGAGTGGTTCCTAGCTATGAGTGTCTTAGCAATCTTATAATCAGTCATGTTGAATCTTTTGAGTATAACCTAAACATACTTTGACTGACTAATGAAGATGCCATCTTCAACTTGCTTCACTTGAATTCCCAGAAAGAAATTGAGTTCCCCCATGGCACTCATTTCAAATTTGTCCTTTATCAGCTTCTCAAAGTTTTTGCAGAGCTTTAGATTAGTTGAACCAAAGATGATGTTATCAACATATACTTGAACTAGCATTATGTCATTTCCCTATCTTTTGATGAAGAGAGTTCCATCTATAGTACCTCTTCTATATCCATGTTTGCAGAGATACTGAGATAGAGTCTCATACCACTTCCTGGGTGCCTGATGCAGCCTATAAAGAGCTTTGTCAAGCTTGTAGACATAATCACGATGATCAGGATCTGAAAAACTAGGTGGTTGTTTGACATACACCTCTTCATCAATCACCCCATAAATAAAAGCACACTTGACATCAAGTTGATAGACCTTGAAGTTCTTGGATGCAGCAAATGTCAAGAATATCCTAACAGCTTCCAGTCTTGCTACAGGAGCAAAGACATCAGTGTAGTCAATTCCTTCTTCTTGTGTGTATCCTAGAATAACTAGTCTAGCTTTGTTCTTGATGATAATACCTCTATCATCCTTCTTGTTCCTAAACACCTATTTGGTTCCAATAGTATTCTTCCTATGAGGAAGAGGACAAAGGTTCCAAACTTTCTGTCTTTTGAATTGAAGTAGCTCCTCTTGCATAGCTTCAACCTAACTTCAATCCTTTAGAGCCTCATCAACTTTCTTTGGCTCTATCTGTGATAAGAAACAAGAGCGAAGACAAACATTTTCTTCATGGGTTTGTCCTCTTGTTCTTACCCATGTGACAACATCTCCAATGATGTTTGTAGTGGGATGAGACTTAAGGATCCTTAGTTGAGGGATCATAGTAAGTTAATAATAGAGATCTAAATTAGAGAAATTTAGATCTGGCTTTGATGTTTCTCCCACTACATCAGTACACTTATCAAGAGAAACTTGATCCAATGAGTGTATGACATCATTGATGTTCTCATCTATGGAGTGGTTATCAGCATCAAGAAAATTTTGATCACTGTCACCACTACCATCATTGTCTTCTGCATTTCAAGTATCTTTATCTGGTTGTGTAGCCTCTTATTTGAAGGCATACAAGATGTATTAGCTGAGTTGGTCATTATGGTGATGATAGAGACTTCATTGTAGAAGTAGTTCCAACTGGAGTTGAAGATTTAAGGCTTGAAGGTCTTTTGAGCTCAAATCTTAGGTCAGGATCACCTATGGGTAAGATTTCTGCAGATCCTGAAATAATCTCATGAGATTTGTTAAAACAGTTGGTAACTAAATCAAGATCAAACAGCCAGTCAGGACCAGAACCAGCCACGTAGGGTGTGTGTTCATTAAAGGTCGTATTGGCTGACTCCTCAACAATTCTTGTTCTGAGATTGTATACTCTGTAAGCCTTAGCTTGAGAAGAGTATCTAATGAAGTGTCCATCATCTGCTTTCTCAACAAATTTGGCAATTTGATCTTTGGTATTCAAGATGGTGCAAGGATATCCAAATGACCTGAGAAAACCAATGAAAGGTTTTCTCTTGTGCCAAAGTTCATAAGGATTCTTGACATGAGTCTTAACTACTAAAACTCTATTCTACACATAGCAGGCAGTGTTGACTGCCTCTGCCTAGAAGGTGATGGGCAGCTTAGAATCAGACAACATGGTTCTTACAGCTTCAATCAGTATCCTATTTCTCCTCTCAGCAACACCATTCAGGTTGAGGAGTCCTGGGAGCATCGTATTGTCTTGTAATACCTTTTTCATCACAAAATGTATCAAGGATTTGGTTCTTAAATTCAGTTACCGGATCGCATCTTATGATTTTGACCTGGTGATCAGATTGATTCTCTATCTTTAAGATGAAATTCTTCAGAATCTCAGGAGTCTCATCCTTAGTTCTAAGGAAAAAAGACCCAAGTGAATCTTGTAAAGTCATATGTGATTACTAAACAGTATGAGGTCCTTCCTAGACTCATTACACTGGTGGGGCCAAAGAGATCCATATGTAGCAGGTGTAGGGGTGAGTGATGGAGTTTCTTTCCTTAGGCTGGTAAGATACCTTATGTTGCTTCCCTTTCAGGCATCTAACACAATGGTCATCACCTGTAAACTCTTTCTTTGGTATTCCAGTTACCAAATCATTCTTAATAAGTTTGTTCATGTTCTTAAAGTTTACATGGCACATTCTTTTATGCCATAAGAAAGACTCATCACTATTTTCTTTAGACAAAAAAAATGAAACTTCTCCAGAGGGAGATGTTTCTTGCAGTTCCATCTTGTACATGTTCCTTTTCCTAGGGCTCTAAGCAGGATATGCTCATGAGGAATAACCACCCCAGGCTTGAGAACAATGCACTCATGCTCAGTAAAGAGCATGTTATGACTCTGATCACAAAATTAGGATACACTCAAAAGATTGTACCCAAGCTCCTTAACAAAGTTTACCTTTTCAATGTTGAGCTTACCATTTGTGACCTTGCCCCTTCCAAAAATTTAAACACCTTCATCTCCTCCAAAAGCAATTGGCCCTCCATCAATCCTTTCAAATTTCTAGAGTAGTGACCTATTGCCTGTCATGTGCTTGGAGCAGCCACTATCAATGATCCAGACATTCTTGTTTGTCTTGAGCTGTTTTTGCACAAAGAGAATAATTAGTTACATCTGGAAACCCAAGCCTTATTGGTCTTGGGCTCATTAACAGAAGTAGAAGGTAATACAATAGTGATAGATCCTATAGTTGTGCTTTGAGGATCCTGTGTTGTTGTTGATAGAGAACATTCAGTAACTTGGTCTTTCTTTGACTTCCACACCACCTTTGGAAGTTTGCACTTGACCTTCAACACTTCGGAAGCTTTTGAGACTTTGGAAGTTTTGATGGATGAACGTTCGGAAGAGTCTGCAAACACTGCAGCAGACTTCAGTGCTTCGGAAGTATTCCTTGCTTCCGAGACCAAATTTTCTTCCGAAGGCAATTTTCCACTTGCCTTCTTCTTTGTTTTGGAGCTTCTAAAGGAAACAGGCTTTCCTTCCGAAGCTGGAATCTTCTTGGAACTCTTGAAAGTCCTTTTCTTGGTCATCTGAAGAGTACCTCTTGGATTGTAGGGATAATCCTTAGCAATATGAGAAGTACTTTCACACATGACACATTCCATCTTCTTCTTCCCAAGAGCCTTCTGCTGAGAACAAGACTAATTTTGATCACATCCCTTCTTCACCCTCATCTTTGCAGATGCTGAGACAGTCCTTCCAGTCTGCTTGTAGAACTTCTTGGCTCTGTGAGTGAGAAGAGCCATCTGTTGAACTATCTCCATATACTCTAGATCATCTGGATGGATACAGTCCAGGTCTTTAAGGGTGAAAAGAAAGCTACCACAACTTTCATCAGAAGACACAAAGGCTTGAGAAGAACTTGTCTCTAGGAATGGGCTTCCTTGAGTATAGTTCTCCCTTGGTGTCTTTAGGAAGGTGATGAAAGGACCCTTTTGTGAGTTGTTAGGGTAGCATATGAGATGATATTGGGGTTCTATGTTATCCTTTTCAACCACATGAAGGGTTGAACCCATTTGATTGTTGGAGTTTCCAAATGAACCTTACATGTTCATCTCCATCTGGTAGCCATTGAGAATCCCATACAACTCTATCAGAGTGAGAGTTTTCAGGTTCTCAGTTCTCTTGATCACCACACATAGTGTGTCCATTGCCTAGGAATTGAGGACATGAACTTCCTTACAATGTCTCTGTTCTCAAGAGCAACTCCACCATTCACTAGGGTATCTACAATCTCAACATACCTGAAGTATTGTTGAGTCATGGTTCTCCTACTTTGAAGGTGAAATTTTCAAATTGCTACTTCAGGAGATCCTTCTTGTTCTCCTAGGCTTCTGAGGAACCCTCATACATCAGTTTCAATGCATCCCACAACTGCTTAGCTGTTTGGTATTTCTTGAAACCTCTATATACAGAGTTTGGAAGAGCAGTCTAAAGGACTATCATGGCCTTCCGGTCAATCTCTACTCTCTTTCTATCTTCATTCGAGTAGTCAGCCACAGCCTTGGGGATCATACCACCACCAGTAGCAGAAAAGGTGCTTGGTATGCAAAGTCCATTTTCAACAGACTCCCACGTTCTTGAGTCTAGAGACCTGATGAAACCTTCCATTCTTAGACACGAGGTGTCAAAGTCATCAAGAGTGATCAGTGGGGATTTGGACATGGTTTCAGTTTTCATATCAGATTCGGAAATGGCTGTCATTTGAAAAGTTAAGTATTTTGTGTGTGAGAAAGATCTTAAGATTGTGAGATCTTATATCAAGAGCTTGGAATGCCCTGATACCAAATGCAGGATCGGTGAAGGGTGTATACTTACAACACAACAACACAAAGAGGAAAGTGTAAAGAACACTTAACTAATCTAACAGTAAAACTGGTTAACCTTTAGAGATGATACTAAGAACATAAGTATATATGAGACAAAACAAGATAGCAAAATACACAAGAAGATTGTTTTCAAGATTGCAGTATATTGCCTTCTCAAGTTCTATTACAAATGTTACAAAGCATACTAGAAAGTTACAAGTACTTGAGATACATATACTACATCCTACAGCCAACCATACTTTAAAGGCCAGCTGAATACAATTGACTAGACACAAAATAAAATCAATTGTAGAGTCAAAAGGCAGATTGACTTTTGACTAGTGACTATAACATGCCATAGCTCACAACCTAATATATTACAAAAAGGATAAAGTACATAAAGTAAAAAGTTACAGACTCAAGATCTCAATGTATAGTTACTAAAAGCATGGACCTTTTCACCAACTAATGTAAGTTGGTGACTTTACAGAGTTGCAACGAAAAGGGGTCCGACTTTATGAAAAGTACATCAGATAAAGCATGTATACTAAAAGTCTTCAGAAGAAATCTGTCTTCAAATGTTGGCTTCGGAAGACTTTGTCTCTGAAGCTTCGAAAAGACTTCATCTTTGGCTTCGGAAGATATTGGTCTTGGCTTCGAAAGATTTCACACTTAAAATATTTTTGTTGCTTGTGTGAAACTTCCGAAGCATTCTTCTTCATTACCCATGTGCATGCATGCAGGAGAGACTTTGGGTGTTTGGTTTGTATCAGCCTCTTCATTATAATCTCTACACAAGTTCACATACATACATATTGTATTCTTTTTATATTTTTAAACTAGAGTTAATCTTGATTTTCGTCCCCGAGTTTTGCAAATTGTCTCTATCTGAGTACCAACCTTTAATTTGTCTTCATTATTGGCCTGAGTTTTGCAAATCGTTTCTGTTTTCATCCATTTGACTAACAGTGCAAACATTTTTTGTTAGAAATTTTTGAAAAGACCAAAATACCCTTAGGGATTTATATTATTTACAAAAAAACTAATAATCCTCTCATTTTTTAATTTCTCTTACTTCTTTCTCTATCTCTCTCACTCACACACGCTTTCTCTCTCTCACGCACACACACACTCTCTCTCCATCTCTCTCTTACTCACTTACTCTCACCTTTTCACCTTCTCTATTTCTCTTTCCCTCTACTGCCACCGAAAAACACCACCTCCCGCCCCCACCTTCCAACAGCCACTTCTACCCCGAACCTCTAGTAGCCACCTCTACTACCACCACCTTGTTTTCTTCGACTACAACTGACTAGCACATCGCCGCCCATTACCACCACCATCTCTGTTGTTAACTGTCGCAATCAACCACCGTAACTATAACAACCATCGAACCACAATTAACTCTGTTGCAACCAACCGTCGCCGCTCATTACCACCACCATCACCACCACACGCCACCACCGCACGCTACTACTGCCTTCTAAAAACTATAACTCACCACAACCTCCCCCATACAAAGTATTCATGAATCACTCCAAACTTCTGGCAGTGCCGTCGATCGCTACCGCGAGAGAAGATGCAGAAGAAGTGATGTTCGGGGCCTTAAACAACCTCTTCCAGTCAACAAATTTAAACCCCAAAGATGTTGGGATCTTAGTGGTAAACTACAGTCTTTTTAACCCTACACCCCTCGTTGACCTCCATGATAGTCAAGAAATTCAGCCTCAGAAGCAACATCAAGACTTTTAACCTCGGCGGCATGGGCTGCACCGCCGGCGTAATCGTTGTTGATCTAGCGAAAGACATGCTCGAACTCCACCGGAACACCTACGCCATCGTCGTCAGCACTGAAAACATCACCCAAAATTGGTACTTCGGCAACAACAAATCAGTGTTAATCCCCAAATTGCCTCTTCAGAGTCGGTTGCGCCACCATGCTTCTCTCCAACATCTTCGTCGACAACCGCCGATCAAAATACAAGCTCCTCCACCCAAAATTGATGGTGGCTTTTGGTGGTGGTATTTATGCGTAGATGATGATGATATGCAGGTGATGTTGATGATGTGTAGAAAGGGGTTTGGGTGGGTGGGTGTTTAAATATTTTTTGTAAAATAAATAATAATAAGGTTTATTATTTAATATCATTTTTTATTTTTAAATGAAGGGCATTTTGGTCATTTAGAAATAATTTAACGGAAAAAGCTAACACCGTTAGGAATGACGAAAACATAAACGACTTGTAAAACTCAGGCCAATAATAAAGACAAATTAAAAATTGATACTCAAATGAAGATAATATGCAAAACTCAAAGACGAAAACCGAAATTAACTCTTTAAACTATTAAATAACTATAAGGTCATATTGCTTTTAATTCCAATTCAACCAATCCGACTAATGAACGGGTTAGACATACGATTTAATGTACGATACCACTCTGAAAACAAGTTTTAATGGGATATAACGTGAAAGTCGGCCGTAAATGGATACGTGTCAAACATCTTCTACAGGTGGCAATGGGAGATAAATAGCTCCTAACGCCATTAACCAGATGTTACATCACATCGAAAACAGGGGACCACTAAAATCAAACTTTCTCTTCAATCAGGTAAACCCTAATTCCAATTTCCCCTAATTTTGCAAACGAATCACACTATAAACTGATAGCTTAATCCCTTCAACACTTGCAGAAACATGCTAATCATCTACACTAATAAAAAATCATCTAGCTTCCATCATTATTATGTCACTGATGAGAAGAGGATAATTGCAGGTATCTGCAAAAAGATCGTACAATTTCTGCTTCAATGGAGTCTCATTCTGCTAACATACTCCGTGGTATAGTTTCTTTCTCTTAAAACTCCCTCAAGAACATTGATTAATATTATTAGCCGCGCTATATTCCTGTTATAAATACGATATAAAACTAAGGCTTTTAAGTTATCTTAAATTCAATTAGTTTGGGGTAAGTTAAGAGTAAGAGTATGATAGATCTGGTTATGATGGTTATTATAAGGTACCCATGATGTGAGCACAAAGAATGACACCTCAGGTCAACTTCAACCTGTAATAGTTGATCAAGAAACCAAGGTTGATAGAGGTGAGAATGAACAACATGTGGGGCATGGTGAAGATAAGGGTTCTGGTGATGTGAACATGGAAGCTTCTATATCAGCTGATGATGTGATGAGGGCAGGTGGGTTCGGTGCTAGAGATGATATAAGCAGCTTTCTTCCTGTGGCGAGCGATTCGACGGATTTCGAAGCTTCGTTACGCGATGCTCGGGGGTATGAAGAGCCACAGAAGGATGTATGCAGACCAGGGTTGGGATGGACTGAAGATGTGAAGGAACAAGATTAGGTTTTATAAACTTGAATATATGTTGATGTGCATTCAACTACATTTTGTGAGTTATCAGTGCATTTGGTTCATTGTTAGTTTTGAGGGTTCTAGTGATCTTTTGGTCAATCTAGATGGTTTATGTATTTGTGTTTCTTATTGTTGCTATTCAATCTCTTAAATGACAGTCAGGGTTATACATTGATATGTAGAGAAGGTAACCGTGTTTCTAATATGTCAAACAGGTTGCGTCGTTGAAGAATAAGAATAATCAAGTTGTAAACATATTAATCGGGTTGGGGGTTGTGAAAAATGCGTTAATTTGGTTAATGGGTCGACTTGTTTCATTACACAGGTTGGTGGGTTGATTTGTTTAACCAAAGGGGTCGATTAGTTTTTTAAACAGGTTAGAAATATGAACATATAAATCTTTTTTTTTTCATGTTAGTTTAGTGTTGTGTTGAAAATTCCATCTTTGGTAGGAGAAAGAAAACATTTCACATGAGAAATGGTACAAACTAATCATTGGTGTTTTACCAACCATGAACAAGGAGAAGCAAAAAGAATGATAAAGTAGTTGTATTTTGACCAATTAATAATGTTACATCCAACATTCATTTCACTTTATAATTTTAAGATAAAAAAACAAACAAGTACATATATACTGTTGTTTCTTGAACAAGCTATGGTAAAGCGACTGCGTTGGAGGAATTTATAAGGCATCCAGTATGGCAGGATTCATGTACAACTCAGGCGGACAATGATAATGTAGTGCGTACTTACACCGGAAGCACTTGAAGATCATATAATGCTGCAATTGTTCATGACAGACATCGCAACTGCCATCATCTTTGATCCCTTGTACAAATGTTAGAGGGTGCGGGTGATTAGTGATCTGAATGGTTCTTCCAAATTTGACATTTAGATACCAATAGAGAGGTAGATGATTACGTTTTGTAGTTTTCTCACATCGAAGTTTTAGTGGTGCACAAGCGGTGTGCATAGACGAGGCACATATGCTGCAATGATAGAACCAATCTTGCGGGTCAAATTCATCCTCGCACATTTCACAAAAATATTCGCTAATATGGTTCTCAACTGGGCCATATCTTAGACTTAGTGAATGTTTGTCATACTTGTGTTTAATCGTTCTAGGCAACGACAAAGCACATGCAGTGTGCAAGTAGAAATCACAAGTGGGACAATGGAACCCTAATAGTTCTTTCAAGTAGTTGCATGCCTTGCAAAATCTCTCTGGCAGATTATCTAAAACTTTAAATGTAAGGAGATGGTTGGGGTGAGCTTCATGTGTGATTACCTTAGGTATGAAGCTACAGTTAAGATCTACATAATATTCACATCGCACGCATCCATATCCAAAACCATTGGAAGGTAAATGACAAACTTCACAACTAAACAAACCTAATCGTTCTTTAGTGAACTTTGGAAAGAGAACAAGAGGATGCTCTGGATGGCCGGGGTGTTTTTGTATTTTAGAGGGTAGTCTTGTACACCACTCGTGAAGAATGAAACCACACTGATGCTGGGAACACATGTAAAAGGGCAATGCAGTGACCGGCCTCACACATCCATCACACAATAGTTGCACTTTTTTCATGGGATCTTGAAATGAAACTGATGCGTTAAGTAGTGATGCATGTGTGTCATAAAGAATAAGCGAGTGATTATGACCGAAAATTTCACCGTCAATCTTTCCTTTAATTTTTTGTTTGCCTTGGTTGATATATTGATGCATCATGACTAGGTTGATACTTTCGTCAGGAAAAGGACACCGGATTAGATTAGGATAATCATCTTCTTTAAAAAAATTTACGGTTTTGCCAAGCCCCGGCACATATATGACACTTAAACGTATTCAACGATCCCAATATTTAGTATTAAAATAAGAATAAGAATAAATAATTGCATGCTTAATTACCTGCAGGCATGAAGATAGACATAAATGCCTCATTCTGTGAAGTAGCACACCTGATATGGATGTAATATCGGCATTTAATGCAACTGTAATGCCAAAGATGAGAAGAGAGAGGTTCGGCGCAAACTCTACAAAGGGGATAGAATTTAGCCCTTTTCTCAACTAAAGGGAAGGAATAGGCAAGCGAAAGTAGATGAGGATGACTAAAACTCTCATTTGTAGATTGTTGAATAAGTAACTTAGATGGAAGTAAAGCACAATCCAAGTGGATCCTGAACCAATAGCATGAAGTTTTGCAATGGTAGAAGGTCCCGCTGTGTTTTTCACCACAAGCATAACAAAAAGATGTCATCCAACTGAGATCACGTTGTAATTGATGTGGGTGACTTGGGTGATCCATCTTCTGTTTAGACATTGTAGCACATATTATGTCCATGCTTTTGTCGCTCAACGTTGCAAGTAGCACATTGCCATTGCCTGTCAACATCTAAGCTAGTACGGTAATCAGGATCTTGAAATTGATATCCCAGGGATAACGTAAGATTATGGCCCGGATGTAACGGGTGGTTTTGTTGGATTGTGGGCAGTTGTGCACAAAACATGTGCAAGGAGTAGTCACAATCCTTACAGCAATAGTAGCATTGATGAAATGTGTAGATCTCTTCCTTGCACATCTTGCATTTGCCAACATGGTGCTCTTCCACCATCAAATCATCTTTATCTTCGTCTTCGTCGTCATGGTCCGCGACAGACTTCTCATTGTTGTGGTCCAGTTGTAACCGGACAAGACTAAGTGCATGCTCGTGACTAAAATGGTGAAGCTGCTCCGTTGCAACTACAGTCAATAAATGTATCCTCATATATGATATATAATAATAATAATGAGATTTTAAAAAACGCTGCAACTCATGTATCTTTATCTCAAGTTTAAACAATGATATCGAGGGTCTCATAACTACAAAATATTATGATGAAAGAAAACATATTATATAATTACAATTCACACTGTACGTGTTGGAAATTTACAAGTTATACAAGTTGGTATGTTTACTTCTTGTCCCACATTGGTGAGGGGAAACATCTTTGAGTGACCTATAAGAAATTCTCCCTTATGAGTCACCAAAGTGATTGTTGAGTCGCACTTTGAACTTTACATGTACACATCATCGCTAAGAGCTTTTCTTTTTAGCTATAGCTTGGTGCAGATAGACTCGAGATAACCGACTAAGAGATAAACGTGGTGGATAAGGTTGATCAGTAAGCAATTTGGGTTATCTACAAAACCGAATTCGCGAACTGGTGGGGGTCAACCGTCATCCCCCGTTTTCCTCATAATTAGTTGGATTTAGCTCTATAAATATAGAGCTCTTACTTCGAGTTTAATCACTTCAAAAGCTACAGTTTTTCTCTGCTTTCGTTTCCACGTAACCTTCACGTTAATCCGTCTCCATTGTTCTTGGAATACCTGATCGAAACTGCATTAAATTCTAGGAGTTTACGTTGTCGCTTACAGCAAATAAAGCGCGTAAAATCCTTTAAGGACAAGAATACATTTCGTGCAGTTGATCATTCGAAGATAATCGTTTAACAAGTTGTTTTTACTTTATTGCGAGTTTTTTAATTCGTCCGATAACAGGACACTCTCCTACTACCTTTCTTATAATCAGTTTCGGTCGCGAATGATCAAACTTATTCGGCCAAAACCTGGGTAATAATTAATAATAATTAATTGATTTCTGTTTGGTCTAAAATATTTTTCAACAATCTTAAAGGATTATAGTATTTTGTGTTAAATTTAACAGACTAAATGGACGTTAAACTTCCTACGGCTAATCTGAGATTCATGAATCAAGAGTTTGTCAAGTTGGTCAGATTCGACGGTCAAAACTACACCCGCTAGGCTAATAAAGTGAAATTCATGTTGATTGTTCTAAAACTCGATTATGTGCTTGATCCGTGCTTGGCCCCGATCCCAAACGACCCAGTTCCTTAATAGGGAAAGGAACCGGATCAGCAAGTGATTTTTGATCTGAACAAGCGAAGACTCGTCCGAAAGGAAGCTGAGGATCTTTGTCTTGGTCATATCAAGAACTCATTTTCTAATCGTCTCTATGACTTGTACTCGCAGGTTACAAGTCCGATAGATTTATGGAAAGCTTTGGAAACTCAAATACAAGGCTCATGAAGAAGGTACTAACAAGTACCTTATCACCAAGTATTTGGATTTCCAAATGGTGGATGAAAAGTAAATTTTGAAACAAGTACATGAACTTCAAGTGCTTGTTAACAAATTGACTGCTCTTTCCATCCCTTTACCTAAAATCTTTCAAATGGGGGTTATCATTGCTAAATTACCTCCCAATTGGAAAGTTTTCTCCAAAAGAATGATGCAAAAATCCGAGGAATACTCTTTGGATGAACTATTGAAGCACCTCTGAATTGAGGAGGAAACACACAATAGGGACAAAAGAAGTAAAGTCGGATAGAGTGTTAATCATATGGCGACCGGGGGGTCCGGGTAAAAGGAGAAGTATGGATCAAAACAAAAGAAACCATTTGCACCTAAAAAAAGAATTCAAGAAGCCTATTCAAAACAACAACTAACAACCTAAAAGATCAAGAAAATGCCATGTTTGTGGAGAAATTGGTTACTATGCATGAGAGTGCCCTCACAGGAAATCTGGTCATACGGCTGGTTCCACAAATGCGGTTGATAATCTTACCAACCTGGTAGAAAATGTGGGAATTGGTGATGTTAATATGCTCACGCAACCTACATGCGTGTTGGCGTGTAGGGGATTGTTTTTGGATTCTGGAGCTATTGTTCACGTTTGCAGGAACCAGTACTCGTTTCAAACGTATGGTCTCGTGCTTGAGGGAACAGTGGTTGTGTGTGCTGATGGACATCGTGTAGGAGTTCGTGGAAAAGACACGGTGCGGCTAAATTCAGAAACGGTCAAACTATGACCCTTCAGGATGTATTGCATGTTCCTGGCATATCAAAGGGTCTTGTTTCAGCGGATAAGTTTGATCGGAATGGCTACAAGTTGGTGCTTAAGGATTTGCGGATGAAGTTTTCTCTGAATAACCTAGATGTGGGTCAAGCTAAAAACACGAGTGGAATGTATCGTCTTGACCTAGCCGAAGGTGGGAATGAAGAGCGAGAGATCGAGAACACGAGCTTCTCTGTGCTTGATGGTTTTGATAGTGAAAGTGATAGTAATAACAGTCTTAGTGATGATAGTGGTAGCGTTACTACCTTTGCTAGTGATGTTTCTGATTGTAATGTCATTGGTTATGAATAGTATGAAATAATGTCTTTTGATTATATCGCTTGTTCAATTTCTTTATGGTATAAATGTTTGGCACACAAAATATTAAAAATATTGAAAAGATGCAAACTAAAGGTTTAATAAAATTAAACGATAAAGATTTTGAAAAATGCAAAACTTGTGTAAAATCAAAATTCACAAAGAAACCTTTTCCGAGCGTTCAACAACCCAATACATCACTACCGGAACTAATTCATTCAGATATTTGTGAACTAAATGGAATCCTTACCCGCCGTGGTAAAAGATACTTCATCACTTCTGCGACGACTCGAGCCATTATTTACATGTGTATTTATTGCGTACAAAAGACGAAGCTTTTGACGCATTTAAAATATATAAGGCCGAGATCGAAAACCAACAAGAGAAACGCATAAAAATTCTCCGCTTGGACAGAGGTGGAGAATATTTTAACCGTGAATTTGATTCATTCTGCGAAGATAATGGCATAACACACGAAAGAACCTTACCATTTACTCCCCAACAAAATGGTTTGGCTGAGAGAAAAAACCAAACATTGGTAGAGATGGTTAACTTCATGTTAAACCAATCTGGTTTACCAAGTAATTTGTGGGGATAAGCCTTATTGACCGCTTGTTATGTTCACAATAGGATCACTAGTCGTGTGATTCCTACTAGTCCATATGAGTCTTGGAAGAGAAGGAAATCAAATTTAGATCATTTGAGAGTTTGGGGATGTGTCGCATATTATCGGACGCCTGATCCTAAGAGATCCAAACTCGGAGCACGAGCTATGAAAAGCGTGTTCATTGGATACGCTCAAAATAACAAGGCTTGCCGACTGTTGGATGATGAATCAGGAACAATCATAGAATCCAGAGATGTGGAATTCTTTGAAGAAAATTTTCTAGAGATGATGAAAACTTAAATCCTACCACAACTCCTTGTACTTCTCGAGAAAGTTTTCAACCTTCTCAAATTGTTGAAGAACCAAGGAGAAGTACTAGAGTTAGAAAAAAGAAGAATTATGGAAGTGATTTTATCTTTTATCTAGTTGAAGGTACACAAAGGAAAGTAAAAAAAGAGGTCATTTTTGCCGTTAATTTGGATGATGATCCAAAAACGTACAGTGAAGCCATGTCATCGAGAGATGCTCCTCTGTGGAAGGAAGCAATCAACGATGAGATGGATTCAATTATGGGGAATGGAACTTGGGAGTTAGCTGATCTACCCAAAGGAAAGAAACCCATTGCATCCAAATGGATTTTCAAGAAAAAGTATCCTCCAGATGGATCCATCTCTGCCTATAAAGCAAGATTAGTTGCTAAAGGTTATAGACAGAGATAAGGAATAGATTACTTTGATACCTACGCTCCAGTTGCTAGAATTAGTTCTATTAGAACTCTTATAGGAATCTCTGTGGTGCAAGGACTGTACATCCATCAAATGGATGTGAAGACAACCTTCCTGAATGGTTTATTGAAAGAAGAAATTTATTTGGAGCAACCGAAGGGTTTGTGATATCCGGACAAGAGACTAAAGTGTGTAGACTTATTAAATCTCTATACGGTTTGAAACAAGCTCCTAAACAGTGGCATGAGAGATTTGATACCACTGTGACTGCGTTCGGGTTTCAACACAACGTTGCTGACAAATGTATATATACAAAATGCAAACCCGAATACACAGTCGTGATCTGCCTATATGTTGATGATATGTTGATCATTAGCACTGACCTAGAGGGTATTTCTGAAACTAAGAAATATTTATCTTCTAACTTTAAGATGAAAAATCTAGGAGAAGTTGATACCATTCTTGGGATCAAGGTGAAAAGAACAGATAGTCAGATTTCTCTTAGTCAATTTCACTACATAGAGAAAATTCTGACAAAGTTTCAACACTTGTACATCAAAGAGTTTAATACATTGTTTGACCCGAATGTGAAGCTAAAAGTGAACTCTGTAAGAGTTGTGGCTCAACTAGAGTATGCAAGTGAAACTGATAGCATGATGTATGCTACTCATTGCACTCGTCCTGACATAGCCTTTGCGGTTAGCAAACTAAGTCAGTACACTGTAAACCCAGGTACTAAGCACTGGAACATAGTGAGTAGAGTACTTGGATATCTAAAAAGGACTAGTAATTTTGAATTGACGTACACGTCATCATCAAGAATACTTGAAGGTTATTCTGATGCCAGCTGGATTGATCAAAATAATGATTCAAAATCCACTAGTGGGTGGATCTATACTCTAGCTAGAGGAGCTATTTCTTGGGAGAGCAAGAAGCAGACGTGCATTGCACACTCAACTATGGAAGCAGAATTCATAGCATTAGCTGTTGCCGGTAAGGAAGTAGAGTGGATTAGAGATCTACTTACGGACATCCGTCTTTGGGATGTACCAGTGCCATCAATTCCCATGTATTGTGATAGTGAGGCCACACTATCGAGAATATACAACGCAATGTATAATGGGAAATCAAGACATATTGGTCTTCGGCACAATTTTGTGAGACAACTACTTGAAAGTGGTACCATCAAGGTTGTCTATGTCAAGACTTGTAAGAACTTGGCAGATCCCCTTACCAAACCTCTGACGAGAGACTTGGTAGTAAATACCACGAGAGCCATGGGTCTAAAGCCATAATAGAATCGTTAGTGATAGAAACCCAACTTGAACTTAATGCTCCTATTTCTCAAGTTTAATGGGTAACAACAAAGTCACTTAACAATAGAAGGTACTATCAATTAATTTGATGGATCCATGTGAGGTAAGATAGTACGTCGTTGTCGAGAACGAGGTTGAGCTAACACTCTTAACAAAGTTTGGAGAAATCTAAGCAACGAGAATGTTGGAAAACTTTGCCTATATGATCTAGAGGTGGTGCGGCCTCAAATGAAGATCAGTGGTTTATCTTCTAGAGGGTCATGAAAAGGATTTATAGTGCACAGCCATATTCGCGCTCAGTGAGAACGTGAAGTCAACTGGTGATGTGTGGGGGTAAACCAAAGGGGGTCATCAGGTTCTTAGTTTAATTCCGTAGGACACCAATAAATCTGTCTCTTCTTGTTTATGAACATTAACTAAGTTTAATCTCCATGACACCTGAGTGACATCATTCGTCATAGTGAAAGGAAACATTCCAACTTGGTAGGGGATTGTTGGAAATTTACAAGTTGTAAATATGCAAGTTGGCATGTTTACTTCTTGTCCAACATTGGTGGGGGAAACATCTTTGAGTGACTTATAAGGGATTCTCCCTTATGGGTCACCAAAGTGATTGTTGGGTCAATAGAACGGCTAAGCCTACACGAGTGCCGAGCCGAGACAAAGACGCGAGCTAGCGTTTGAGGCGCACTTCTCAGTGCAGATAGACTCAAGGTAACCGACTAAGAGATAAACGTGGTGGATAAGGTTGATCAGTAAGCAATTCGGGTTATCTACATAACCGAATTCGTGAACTGGTGGGGGTCAACCCTCATCCCCGGTTTTCCTCATAATTAGTTGGATTTAGCTCTATAAATATAGAGCTCTTACTTCGAGTTTAATCACTTCAAAAGCTACAAGTTTTCTCTGCTTTCGTTTCCACGCAACCTTCACGTTAATCCACTTCCATTGTTGTTGGAATACCGGATCGAATCTGCATTAAATCCTGGAAGTTTACGTTGTCGCTTACATCAAACAAAGCGCGTAAAATCCTTTAAGGACAGGAATACTTACCGTGTAGTTCATCGTTCGAAGATCATTGTTTAACATGTTGGTTTTACTTTATTGCGAGTTCTTTAATTCGTCCGATAACGGGACACTCTCCTTCTACCTTTCTTATAATCAGTTTCGGTCGCGAAGGATCAAAATGATTCGGTCAATAAGTTGATAATAATTAATTGATTTCTGTTTGATTTAAAATATTTTTCAACAGTAAGTACGTGATCCTTTTACACAAGTCGAAAAAGCTTTTTTATATCTATATTATTATAACAGAGAAGATACAATAATATAATGCACCTTCAGTTATTCATACTAACTTCGAAAGAATTTATTGGATAATTGATATTATCATCTAATCATTAGCTAATTACCTCAATATGCTTCTAGTTTTTTTAAAAATATATGACAAAAAATGTAATCCGACAATATGCAGACATCACTTTAAGAGTTTGAAATCAATGAGTAAAATAAGTAGATAAAATCAAATAACTTGAAATTATCAAAGGTAACTTTATTTGCTTATGGATGATTTTATGAAACATGCAATACAAATTTGTATGTTGTTAATAGTATTGATATTATGGGTGATGTGTTTTCATGCATTTTTACTTGAAAGAAGATCATATTCCCAGTTAAATGCTAAGATAATACTTGAAAGAAGATCAATATATTATTTTCTAATTCCAACTATAAAAATTAAAATTATTTGAAGTCACCATCAGCACTTTAAATTGATTGTGCGTTGGATGATACATATATGTACGTGCATTTTTTTACATCGCGCAGAGCACTAAGTGTTACATATACGTAACAATTATTGTTACATAGAAATATTGAAAATTTTATTTGATCGCTTCTTCTTCTCAATATATTATTCTCAGTGCTTCTCAATCGTAACACTTTGTTCATCATACGTGTAGTGTACGTTAGTATTGTTGCTTACGTATAAGGAACATATGTATATGTACCAAGCCATGTTTTTTACCTATATGCTTACATATACGGACCATACGTATACATACCAGCTATCCATTTGTTAATTATCATTTATTTTCAAACTTACGTATACGGAACATACGTATTCCGTATTTTGTTTAAAAAAATAGTAGATTAGAGAGAGTAACAAAAAATTTAGAAGGTTTCGTAATCATTAATTATTGTAAGTTATAATTACAAACATGATTTTCCTATTATGCCCTTCTCCACTTAATTAGGAAATATTAGTTAAACAAAATTTACAAAAGTGTCATGCTAATTTTTGACCATTGATCAATTTATTTAATGGTTAAGATTTGGTTTTCTTAGTTTTCATTTATAAAGTGGTTTTCATTGGATCCTCCTATATGTATATATATATATACACACACACGCGCGCGCGCGCACACACACATATATATATATATATATATATATAATGTGTGTGTAATGATATATGGTATGTATTTGTTTTAGTATTATCATATTATAAATGTCTTTAAGCCATTGAGTTTAAACACGAGTAACGACATTCTGAAATCATTTGATATAATTTACAGATATACGGTTTGGACTTGTTGAACAACTATTTCATAAAACAAAATGATTTGATTACAATTTATATTATATGCTATTTAGTCAATAATAATCTTATTTAGGAATCTATTATAAACCATTATATTTTATAGTGAGATTATTTTTGTTATTATTAAAAGTATTTTTTCTATGTCTGGCGCATTTTGTTACTAAGCTTTATTATTACTAAACTTAGTAGTAGTCATTGTTAATATTATTCTTGTTAAAAATATTATTAAATTAGTGATTTGATTAGGGTTATATATTATGTGTTATTTATCTGATAATGATATTACTTACGACTCTATTATCAACCATTCTAACTATTATTTTATATTTGTATTAGGTTTGTTATTATTAAAAGCACATTATGCGTAATTTATTCGATAATAATATTGCTTACAACTCTTTTCAAGTTCCTTCATTTTTTTAAACTTTCGTAACTTTTATATACGATATTAGTTTATATAAATTTTACACAATAAAAACGAGTATTTTTATCTTTAAAATGAATTTAGTATTGTCATATAAAAACATAAAAAATGTGTTTTTCAGCTTGTATGATTTCTGCTCGATATTATATCTTTAGTGTAGTTCATTTTGTATTTTCATTTGTTATTATGTTGTTTAAACAGCAATGTGTTTTTTTAAATAATAAATTTAAAAAAATTAATAGTGGTAAAATAATGTTGTTGTGTACTTTTAGTATATATAACACAATGATAAAAGAACAACCAATTATTCTAATACATTAAAAACAATGACAAACTACATAAAATTATATAAAGCATAAAACACAATGATAAATGTCTTATTGTGCGTGTGATTTTTTTTGTTTCTTTTTTTGTTATTCATTATGTTTTACTAAACATTATGAGTTTCAAAAAAACATGTTGGTCAAATAATATAATTATATAATGATAAAATAACAAAAAAACTATATAATATATAGAAAACAATGACAAAATTAACATAAAATGATAGAAAACATAAAACACAATAATAAATACATATAACAGTTTATGAAAAATATATGACATTAAAATCTTATATTTGACACAATAACTTGACATATTAAACACAATAACGTGACATATTTGACATAATAACCAAAATATCATTATTTTAAAAATATTAGAATAACACATGTCAAACTTAAGATCTTTCTTAGTTTTTTTAGATTAAATTTCTTTTTTAACTATAACCCCCATATTTGATTGTGCCTAGAGTCCATATTTGTTTATACTTAAATTTCTCGAATATTGTTTTCAAAACAAAATATTTACGATAATCATTATACATGGTTTAACAATATATACTCATTTGAGGGTTTTTTTTTTCTTTTAGCAAGAGAACCCGCAATAGATAAACTTATACAACTCATCAGTGTATAGTTAACCAACTAGAAACTGTATATGCTAGTCAGGTGGCATTGAAAAGATTACGGTAGATAACTAGTAAAAACATAATTTAATCTAAAATTGCATTTTAAAGAACTAGATAGATACCTATACATAAAGCCTCTTCTTCCATCTAGCAAATCAGCAAATAGGATAAATAACAAATAGGATAAATAAGTTGAAAAAAGAGTGATATTTTACGAGAAACGAATGGATGAATATATAGAGATGAATAAGAATATAGTTGCCTACACGAAAGGCATTTGCAGAAACCCAAATTCCTTCAAAACCTTTGTTTTCTTGCTTTGATTGGATGCAAAGCAAGTTATATTCTTTAATTGTTAATTAGATACTATTAACTTTTCACAAAAGACTTCTTAAATATTGTCTGGTCATTGACAAAGCAACCTCTTAAACAACTAGCTATTATGATGTCAAACGCTAATCCTCTCACACAACATCCACACTAATGGTTCAACACTATATTATCAAACTCAAACATAAAATATATTTTGTGTGGTTTTATAACACATATAAATATAATGTATATTATTGATTCAATGTAAGTAAAGAGTAAAGACTTTATATTAACTAGTGGAAATGCTCACACGTACGGTTGGTGCGCGGTTTTCTGGGAATTTAATTTAAATCAGTATCGGCTTGTTGCGTTATAATGAAAATTAAAAAATCAAAATATAATTATTGAAAAGATTGAATGAAAGAAAATTATTACAAAAGTCTTTAAGACAACTATATTATCACAACAAAATTAGTGAAAGCATGGATGGTACTTGTGATCAGAAATCACTTATTACCTAGATTTTAGGGGGGGGGGGGTCGTTTATTAATGTAGTTTAGAGTTTTATGATTATCAGAGACAACTTTCGATGGTGATTTCTATAGACCAAAGAAAGTTAATAGAGAAAGTATCATCACAAATTATCATCTTGATTGTTATTGAGATTTAACAACCGGCAAAAGAAAGGAAAAGATGGATTAGTACTCAGTCGCAATAAATGAACAACATCGAAAGTAAATGACGGTTTTGTTTGGTCACATGTATTATAAGTATCATATGTTATACTTTATTGCAAGGGCATAAATATAACGAAATAGTTAATTTTTTGAAATTTAAGCATAACTTTTTGATATGGGTGCCTTAATTCATGTATAAAATTATTATTTTATTCTCTTTTCACTTTTATTATAAAAGATATAGATAAATATTAAAATTATTAAACTCACAATATGCCCCTACAAAAATATTAGTATTATAGTATTATAAATATGAAGATATATATAAGTTATATACTTAAATATTTAAATAAAATAATACTTATATTAAATAGTATTTAGTTATAAAATATAATTAATAAATATAAATTTAAATGTAAATTTATACTATCATAAATAAAATAAAATTTAATAAAGTGAATTAAATAAAATCATATTATTAAATAATGTATTAATAATTTTTAGCAAATATGAAAGATACAAGGACAAAAATGTTAAAGTATATTAAATTTAATTGATAAATTTAAATTATTGCCCATAAAGTATCTTAAAATCTTAATCAATTTCCTATTTTACCCCAAATGTCTTGCACTACTTTAACATGTTTCTTCAAAACTTGTATTTTGACAAAATTACATATCTATATCTATTTAAAGAGATGTATTATATAGAAGTGCTTTATGCAATAGTTTTACTTTTGCCCCATTTAATTAACTTCTTCTAGAAGTGCTATGTCTTACACTTTGAATGAAATTAACATTTTATTCTTTTAATATGTATTATATAGTAGTATAGATAATTGTACATTACTTATAAAAGAACTTCTATAAAACTAACTCAACTTAATGAAATATACCATCTAACTAATATTGAGTAGGATACGTTTATCGTGTACATCTTGTTTATTATCGTGTACATCTTGTTTATAAGATTCGGATTGTCACATGTCATGATCTAATTGGATGGGAGCTTTTATATATGGGAGGGCTAGAGTATTTTATTTTACATTTTCTTGTCGAAACTTTCACTCTCATTTTAGAGAAAGAAACTGGCGTGGGAACCTTCCTTTTAGCGACTCCTTGTGTTTTGACGCTAACTTAAGTGATGAAATGCTTAGTGTAATTTCACGTGTGTTGGAGGTATAGTGGGTATGCTCGGTAGCACAAAAGTGCCCAACAAGTGCTCAACAACATTAGTCAGCTTGGTAATTGAAATGAACATGAAAATGAAATGCACCAAAAGGTAGACTTTGCATATATGCACAGTGTAGAATCAAGAACATAGTGATCATGTAATCTCTAAGTCGATCTAGGGTCTACTTGTGAACATCATCCCTAGGGTAGAAATAAGTAAAATCACTGTAGAAAATAAAGGTTAATGCAGAGTCATGATCCGGTTAAAATGTATTGGGGTTTCAAATTGGTTGAGTCAAACCAACAAAAAGAAGTTAAATATGTCATTTTTAAGTCGACTTACTGGGTTCAAGTTGACCCATTTGATAATTTCACTTGCATCTTTTTAGAGAAATGTTTTGTCATAACCTAAGGTGACCAGCATTTTACACCAAAATCTAAAAGATTAGAGGGTCACATTTTATAGTTTAATCATAACTATTTTTAAATCAAACAGGGGGTCATGTTCATATCAATTCTTGAAAACTCGTGTCGTGTTAAGTTTAAGTGTCTAACACAATGTTCACATTTATGTCATATTTGGGTCATGTCAAAATTTTCAAGTTCATGCAGGGTTCAAGCTAGGAACACCACCCATTTTACACCCTAAATTGTACATTAGCCTCAACTCACAACTTTGTTAACAAGAACCATTGAGATGAATTCACCTCTTTAGCCCAGAAATTCTGTAAGAACCTATAAAATCAGACCATGAGCAAAAGGTGACTTGACCAAAGAAAGGGATTTGCTAGTGTGCATTTGCTTTTAAGCATACCTGCATACATATCTAAGCGCAAAAAGAAAAAAACTGGAGCCCACATAAGTTACAAAGGATAGAACATCTCTTTACTGCTTTAATCCAACAGGTGATGAAGAAAATAAAACAAAAATGTTGATTATTCAACTATATTTAGATTCAGGGTCATCGCTTAAGACGAGGCCGCCGCAGCAGATTTCAACTTCTTCGGAGGTGGGTTTCCACCAGATATCACCACATAAGCATAGAAGCATAGCATTGCAGCACTGTCATAAATACAAATAACAAATTGATTTTGAACAAGCATCACCTATTAACTTACAATTCTTCATAAATAAGTTGATAATGTGTACCTCATGACAATGTTGAATCCTGTTGGTAATAGTTTCTTAGTCTGCACACCAAAATATAATTAAATTAGCAAACACAAATTGGGTATATTAGATTTTATTTCGTCTATTTTATCACTAAACTACTAGCGAGTGAAGCATTACTAATGAGTAGGTCTGCATATTCTTCCAAAGGAGGGCAGCAGCAATTCCTGTAAAGTTAGAAGCATAACATGTGAAACAAACAAGATTGCAGCAATTGTTCATTAATAATGAGCAATTTACTTTTCATCATTTGTGTGCGCACCAAAATTGTGGATTTAATCAGAAAGTGTTAAAACACAAGAGTCCAAAAAATGTTTCTAAAATCCAATATTGTGGATTTAATAAGAAAGTTTCAAATTCAATAGCCCTCCAATGCACATTGTTCCTAAAATCCTCTCTATATATAAGAATGTTTAATACAGAACCAATTTAAGTAGAAACCTACATAAACCATATAAATATAACCAATTTAAGTAGAAAAGTAGAAAACTACAAGAACCATATAAACATGTGTACATGTTTGCTTTTACTGTAGCATCTAAGACAACTATAACCACCTCCCTTATCTCTCCCACCTACTATATTTGATAGGCATCATGTACGAGTGCCTATACAATCTTTACAGTTTCTACATAAAATTAGTTCTGTAGTGAATGCACCATGTGTGTCTATATATATAGAGGCAGAAAGAGAGGAGGGGGATGCTTGATACAAAACCAAATTTAAGATGACATAAATACTTGTATTTTTTGCTTTGACTGTAATACTAAGTAACTGTCTACCCCACATTATTTCTCTCTCCCATTAAATCAACAAAGCATTATGTACAAGTATGTTATATGGTTCACTTCTTTGAACTGGTTCTATATTGAACTTTCCCCTCCATATATGTGCTAATCCTGCATATTCTTTTTCTAATGGAAATTAGGAAAAATCACAAATCCAGAGAGACCTCACTAAAAGACAACAATAAAAAATTCTGCAAAAATATCCGGTTTGATAATTATTGCCTACCTGCTTGTCCAAGTATGAATGGCAAGCTTGAATGTCCTTGTCCCCAAACCTTCAAACTGAAAACGCTAAGTGCCAGCAAAGCACCACCATAAAGTCCACCAGACATCAAAGTACTGAAATTCCTTGTGAACAAGAACCCAAGAAGGCCCCCACTGAAAACAATCCCACCTAACACAAAGATAAGAACATAGAAGGTTATAAACCAAATGATGTTCTTCTAAAAGAATTCCAAATGAAACTTACCATAAGGAATTCCAAAACAGAAGTCATGAATCTTTGCTGCTCTTTTTGGCTCAGAGTCAGTATGTTGTATGGGTTCAACAACCTCTTCTACATTAGCATACTCCTCTACCCTTGAATCAGGTTTCTCTAGTAAATCATTATCTGACTTTGATGCTTTTGTTATGTACTTTAAAGCTAACTGGTTACGTGAACTGGATGCTTTTATGGCATTTCCTTTACTGTTTAAAGAAGTTTGTAACTGCAGAGTAACATTTGCAACAAACCTGTTAATATGGTTCCTATGAAGAAAATATAATATATGAAATTTTGATAAAACTGCCAGATAATTATCAAAAAACCGACTTTATAGTTGCGTATATAATTATCCAACTTTAAAAATGTGTATTCTTAAACTTGAAGTCAAAGCATATATGCTTGTGCATAATGAGTCTATTGACATTATACAACTGATAAGTGTGGATAGTTGAAATCCAAATGAGCATTTGAATATGAATAAACTATACTCATTGATACATAATAATAGAATACAATTTTCTCATTTTAAAAAGAGGATGAAATTAAACTAATTCAATTCAGTTCAGGTAAAAGAAGTGCTAGGTCTAGAACTGATCAGAAAACACACAAACACTAGTACAATACTGATACGGTTCCAAGGAGGGGAGTGGGTCAGAATGGGTCAGGGCAGACCCATAGGCTGCTGGATGGAGGGAAAATTAATGGAGGGAAAAGTAGGAGTTGTGGAGGTGTGGGGAAGTGATCCACGTTTTCAGGATCTAGAAGAGCATGTCGTAACTGTTGTAGATTAGTTTAAATATTTGATTTTCTGCATTGTTTTAGTCTGTCTTTGATTTTGGTGTTAGAACTTTGTGTTTCATTGTAATCTGGAGATCTGCCCTTCTCGACGTGGGCTGTAACCTTGTTGTTTTCTTGTTCAATCAAGCAAGCCAACTTTAGGCTCTATCATTTGCATCCGTTGCCGGGACAATCAACATGGCACCTTCAACTCGCAGCAACCCAGAAGGTTCTTCTTCAACCCCTGATGTGATTGCAGCCCAACTAGCAGTTATAGTTTCCAAACTAGAGTCCATGGAATCGTTGCAAGCAGATGTTGCAGCCCTCAAGACTCGTGCGATGTCCAGAGACAAAGGGAGTGGTGGTCCTGGTAGAGTGGAGGATGGGGAGACTTCCTGAAACAACAGCCGATCTCACCGCCCCAAAAACAAGATGCCTGTAAGGATTAAATGTAAAGGCTGATGCAACCCAAACACACAAAGTCTCTCCTGCATGCATGCACAAGTGTACTGAAGTAGAATGCTTCGGAAGTTTCACACCAGCATTAGAAAATACACTAAGTGTGAAATCTTCCGAAGCCAAGACCAATATCTTCCGAAGACAAAGATGAAGTCTTCAAAGACAAAGTCTTCCGAAGCCAACACTTGAAGACAGATTTCTTCCGAAGACTTTTGAACACATGCTTTATCCGATGTACTTTTCATAAAGCTGGACCCCTTTCTGCTACAACTCTGTAAAGTCACCAACTTTCATAAGTTGGTGAAAAGGTCCATGCTTTTGGTAACTGTACATTGAGGTCTTGAGTCTGTAACTTTCTACTTTATGTACTTTATCCGTTTTGTAATATATTAGGATGTGAGCTATGGCATGGCATAGTCACTAGTCAAAAGACAATCTGCCTTTTAACTCTACATTTGATTTTGTTTGTTGTCTAGTCAATTGTATCCAGTTGGCTTCAAAGTATGGCCGGATGTAGGATGTAGTATATGTATCTCAAATACTTGTAACTTTCTGATATGCTTTGTAACATTTGTAATAGAACTTGAGAAGACAATATACTGCAATCTTGAAAACCAACTTCTTGTGTGTTTTGCTATCTTGTTCTGTCTCATAGTTAGTTGTGTTCTTAGTATCATTACAAAGGTTAACCAGTTCCCTGTTTGATCTGTTAAGTATTCTTAGCAACTCTCCTCACTCTGTTGTTGTGTTGTAAGTACATACCCTTCACCGGTCCTGCAATGCCCTTTCCTGTTTTCAGCGATGGTGATCCGCGAGGGTAGATACTTAAAGCAGAGAAGTACTTTCGCTATTATAACATACCGGATGAGGAGAAAGTGGACGTGGCTTCAATGCATTTGGAGGGGGATGCGTTGAATTTCTACTCTTGGTTGTCCACTAATCAGGATATTTGCTACTGGGAGGAGTTAGTTCGAGCCTTACAAAAGAATTTTGGACCTGCTGAGTTTCAAAATCCAGACGAACACTTATGTAGCATCCGACAAACTGGTACCGTGCAGGAGTACCGCCAAGCATTTGCAAAACGTTCGTCGCGAGTCACGAACTGGCCCGAACACTGCCTATTAGGAGTATTTCTAAATGGCCTCAAAGACGACTTGAAAGCTGATGTGCGGATTCACAAGCCCAGAACCGTGTATAAAGCTATGAGCATCGCCCTTGAATTTGAATTAAAGCTTTGCATAACTCGGACCGGGAAGAGCCTATCTGCATCTACTAATTCCAAGCCTGTTTCTGCAGAAAACGATCCTGCAAGTACCCTTCAAACCGAGGCTGTAGCTACCAGCAAACCTGCAATTCACATTTTTGAAACAGAAAAACAGAATCGCCTGTTGCGGGGTGAATGTTTTAGGTGCGGTGACAAGTATGGGCCGGGCCACAAGTGCAAGACAGGGGCCTTCAAACTGATCGAACTCACTGCTGATGAGGAGGAAAAACACAAGGAAGATGGTCCTGAAGATATAGCCGAGATCAGCCTTCATGCGCTCTTTGGTCAGTCAACAACAACCACCATGAAGTTAAAAGGGATCCTTGAATTAGCAGAGGTTCTAGTCCTTATTGACAACGGATCAACACACAACTTCATCTCGGATAAGTTGGTGAACGACTTAAAGATCACTGCACAGTTTATCACTGCATTCGGCGTTCAGATTGGAAATGGAGATGTTATTAGATGCAATCGTGTTTGTCGAAATGTTAAACTTCAGCTTGGTGACCTCAAGGTGATACAAGACTTATATCATTTTGCTTTGGGAGGGGCTGATGTGGTATTAGGCATCAAATGGCAGCACACTCAATACTGTCCAAGCAAACTGGCAGCACATGTCTCTCGCATTTACCGTTGATGGTCAGGAGTACAAGCTGCGGGGATTACCATTAGATGACCAACAAGCAGCTACTTTTCGACACCTCACTATTGAACCCTTCGAGTTGCACACTGCTGGACCGGGGGCACAATATTCTGTTCCTCAACTTGAGGGCAAGTCGATTCTCCGGGAAGGTTGCATTGATACGGTTCCAAGGAGGGGAGTGGGTCAGAATGGGTCAGGGCAGACCCATAGGCTGCTGGATGGAAGGAAAATTAATGGAGGGAAAAGTAGGAGTTGTGGAGGTGTGGGAAGTGATCCACGTTTTCAGGATTTAGAAGAGCATGTCGTAACTGTTGTAGCTTAGTTTAAATATTTGATTTTCTGCATTGTTTTAGTCTGTCTTTGATTTTGGTGTTAGAACTTTGCGTTTCATTATAATCTGGAGATCTGCCCTTCTCGACGTGGGCTGTAACCTTCTTGTTTTCTTGTTCAATCAAGCAAGCCAACTTTAGGCTCTATCAAATACCTCATGCACACAAATCAAAAAAGAAAACAGAACACACAAGATTTAACGTGGTGCAATCGGTGTGACTTATATCCATGAGCTGCAACTATCAGATTTTTTATTATTCTGTGCTCAATGAATTACAAGAACATATGATTATGTATATATAGACTAAACAATATTAGAGTAAACGAGTGAACAGGTTGGGCTCGGGGTCAGCTGCCCTTGCATGTGCCCCTAGGCAGTGGCCGACTACCAAAGCTAGCCAAAGCCTACACATCCCAACAAGAAGCACTAGTCGAATTTAACGCACCTGTCATGCATCTTAAATAGATTAGCTCAATGATACAATTCACACACAAGATAAAGGGTTGTTTGGATGTGTCTTTAGAAAGTGAAGATGTGTTCTTGTCTTCTTGAATAATCATTATCAATTTATCAGTAAGCAGCTCAAATATAATGAGCAATAGGAGTCTGAAGGGTTTATGTTTTTTTGGAAGTGTAATAACCAGAAAATTAGTTATTTTAGTGTCCGAAAAATTCTATGAAATTAATACATAAAATAACCTCAAAATATATCTTATGATAAAAATGAAACACTGATTTGTTATGAGAGTAAAAGTCTCTCAGATTATGTTGACAAAAACAATAATTTGGTAATGAAAATTGATCTAAAACTGATTATTCAGTCAATAAGTAGATAATCATAACTCATAACCAAAATCTGTTTATCAGAACATTAAAAACTGATTCTCAATTCATTAGCTACAACGCAGATCCAAACACCCCTGAATTCCATTTATCAGAACATTATTAGTTTCAAAATGCAAATCCAAACACCCCAAATCAGTTTATCATAACAATTAAATCTGATTATCAATTCAACACTTCCAAAAGTAGATTCAAACAACCCCTAAATCTTCATCAAAACACTAAAAACCGATTATCAATTCATTAGTTCCAAAGCACAAATCCAAACACCACCTACACATGTTTATCAGAACATCACAAACTGATTCTCAATTCATAAGTTTCAAAAGGCAAATCCAAACCCCGTGAAAATCTGTTTATCAGTACACTAAAACCTGATTATCAATCCATTAGTTCCAAAACACAAATCCAACATCCCCTACGCCAATTGCAGTAACAACACAAGCTCAAAAAGAGTAACATACAGAGATACTCTAATAATATTTTTCCAGCAAAACCCTAATTCAGCACTGAACCTCTACAATTCAATCGATCAACATACACAATCATTTGAACAGGCATGCCGGGATAACAAACAGAAGCAATCAAACCTTGATCTACACAAAAACAAAATACAAAGGGAAATCGCGCCTATCTATATCGTTTTTGTAAACACTGATATAAAAACACTCATGAAAATCAGAGATACGTGATGCAGATAGAAAATAAAACACATACATGAAGACTGTGAAATGAGCATCATATAAGTACCTTGAAACGAAGAAAAAGGGGGCGTGATCGATTGGCGAGATGAAATCGGGTCTGGATCGTAGAAAAACATGAGAATTGAGACACTGTTGATGACATTTTTGCTTGAATTTGATGCAGTTGATTGTGAAATCTTCAAAAAGCTGAAACTTGAATGTTTAAAAGGATGATTTTGACGTCGGTAGTTGAAACTTGAAAGTTCAAAGCTAAGGGTTTCAAGTTTGTTGAAACAGCAAATTTTCCCTTTGGTTGAATAATAGTGTTTGATTGGTTGGGTGGAGGATTCGACCACAAAAGCTATTTCCCATTTATGATGGGTTAACGTAAATCAGTTACATCTATTACTATTTCAAGTAATTAGGAAAATTTACGTTTATTCTTAACTCATTGAGAAATGGTGTCATAATTTCTTTACAGATTGAGTGAGAGCATCAAATTACTTGATTGAATAGTGAATACACAATCATTTCTCCTCAATCAAAATAACCAAAATAGTAATAGATAGAACTCGTAGGTTAAATTGAGTTAACTTAAATTTTTAATTGGGTCAAGTTGGGTTATTCTAATTTATTTTTAAATTAGTATATTTTGACTCAAACTTATCAAAACCTGAACTCATTCTAACCTGACACTCATTTTTAACATAATTTATTTCTGTCAAACAATGATAACTTACATGGGTTGAACATAACTAGGGCTGTAAACAAACTGAACGTTCAGCGAACAGTTCATGAACCGTTCGGTGGTAAGTTCATTTATGTTCGTTCGTTTAGTAAATGAACGAACAAGAACACGAAAATTCCGTTCGTTTAGTTAAAAGAACGAACATGAACACAACCCACGTTCGTTCATTTATGTTCGTGAACGTTCGATAATGTGTTCGTTTATGTTCGTTAGTGTTCGTTCGTGAACGTTCGATAAAATGTTCGTTTATATTCTTAATTATTGTGTCAGTTATTTTTATGACAATTATATCAAGTATTTTTTAATATATGTTAACTACTTATTATTTTTTATTAATTTTGTGTAATCTTTGTAATAAAAATATATAAATTTTATTCTAAAATAAATCTATAATAATTTGTATTCGTAAAAGGAAAATTTGGTTGAACTATGATTTTCCCTTTGGTTGAAAATTTGTGGAGGATTCGACCACAAATTATTATGAAAATTTGGTTCATAATACTCTTCATTTCATTCATTAACATTCAACGTAAAGCCACGGGAAAACAATCATACATAATAAGGAACATCAACATGAACATACAAAACATCATCATACAAGGCACCATCATACATACATCATACATGCCACGTCATACGTGCCTATCATATCGTCTATGACCTCAAAAGTCAACTTACTAAGCCCCAGGGAACCTCCCAAGTCAAAGCCTACATAACACTTCTCCCCCGAAAATCAGAAAATAAACTAAGTCCTTTCGGGCGCATGAGCCCTATTTGGGCATATGGGCACTATACAGTCGCATGGCCTTCCAGACGCATGTGAACACTTAAGAGCATGGACATCATGGGACGAATGAACACTTAGGCGTATGGAGGGCTTTCAGACGCATGAACACTATGGGGCGTATGGACCCACAGTCGCATGACCTTCAGTCGCATGACTCCCAGTCGTGTGACCTTCAGTCGCATGACCTCTCAGCCGTATGGACTTCAGTTTCATAACCTTCAATCGCATGCCTTTCAGGCGTATGACCTCAAGTCGCATGCCTTTCAGGTGTATGAAATTCAGTTGCATGCCTTTCGGGCGTATGGCCTTCAGTCGCATGCTTCTCGGTCGTATGACCTCCAGTCGCATGAGGAAACTCTCAATCGCATGAGCCCTAACTGGGTATAGAATGCAGTCTCTTCGAACCTGAACTGCAGATTTCAGCCCCCAAACTCTCTTTAACCTGTTCTAAGCTTAAACC